>JAOVVB010037177.1:0-15307 GCA_028570985.1 Heterobranchus longifilis
GGTCCTTGGTAACACTCAAATACATTTATGGTGTCTTTTTGTGCATACACACACACACACACACACACACACACACACACATGCGGCACCCATACATGCAATTTCACCCAAGCCCAAAAAATGTGTTAGTGTTGGCCTGTAGCAACACATTTCAGAGGGTGAGGTGAAGTGAAGCCAGGCTGCAGTGTGGCACCACACCAGGTAGGAACCACGGGAGCAGTCAGGAGGCTAAAATACCACCATGTGAGTAATGTAACAGCGTCTCTGCATCAGTTTGACAAAGAAAGGCACAAAAAACTCCTTATTTTGAACAAAATACCAAAGTGCATGTATGCATGCTCCTCCATAATCAGACAGTGTGGAGGAATTGGCTGCAGTTGGGAGGGCACGTCACGTTACTCCAGCCTAAACAATTATTAATATCTATCTATATAAATGTATATTAAATAAATGGCATTAGAAATTGATGGGCCAATTCGGGACAGCAGACCAAGACAGGCCGGCACGTGAGCCTGTTAGAGTGAATCAATATTTTAGCATATAAATATCACTGTGTAAATAATTTAGCTTTCTGTATCCGTGCACGTTCACAGTTGAGCAAAGCGCGCGCTCATGGGCTGTGTGTGTGTGTGTGTGTGTGTGTGTGTGTGTGTCTTACCTCTTATCTTGAAATATCTTGAGACCAGCAGGAACCAAATTCAGCCCTCACGGAAAAAGCGACAGATTGATCCTCCATGGAAACCCCCTTTTTAGGAAAAATTTCGGTCAAAATCGCAAGGTCGTTCATACAGGTGAAAAAAAGGAGCCGGTGGTCAGTGAGAGATAACGGTTACGCAGGAGGCATAAACACACGCGTTTCATATCGCTGCTCTCTCCCCTTTCTCCACTCCCCACCAAAAAAGAAAAAAAAAAAAAAAACATACACACACACGCGCGCACACACAACACCCACGTTGTTTGCCGTGCTGAATCACATTTGAAACATCCCCAGTTTAAGAGGCTCGACTCTCGCCTGTGTTTACGCTCTCAAATCCAACACGCGTCGGTCTGAAATTGAGCTGGAAAGGGAATCTTGCAGAGATGATTTATTATGCGCATCAAGTCAGCCCCTGCAAACAAGAAGAAGAAGAAGAAGTGGGCTGTACGGCGGCGAGGAGAGGAGGCGATGGATGGAGCAGCCACAACCAGCAGCGCTGGGATGGGAAGGTGCGGGAGGGAGGAAGACGCACCTGGCGGAGAACTGCGCCCCCCTGCGTCAGACCACAGTGTTGCAAAGAGCCTCAATGATTCACCAACTATTAGGGGAGTATGGGGTAATTTGTGTTGTCTTTATAAGTTATTTGTCCCAGGTTTAGACAAGAAAAGTAAACAGAAAGCTAAGGATTATAGCCTACTTGTAGACATATTTGGTAAGGACCTCCTGGTCCACATACAGCCTATAATGACAAAGGGAAGGTGCACAGCCAAAGACTGTTTATAACAAAGACTAACAACTTTATTGCAATTCTAGTCCAAATTCCAGTCCAAATTTCGTGCAAGCATGCCGACTTTTTCATAAAAGTAGAATATAAAGCTGTAAAAATAACTGTGTGTGTGTGTGTGTGTGTGTGTGTGTGTGTGTGTGTGTGTGCGTGCATACATGTGAGTACGTTGTTTGCAGGGTTAATTTTTGCTGCCCAATATTAGGTTGTCTGACATCTGTAATCTGCCTATAATATGTAGAGCACTTTAATGGGGTGGGGTGAATAGGTCGATAACAATGTTGAGGTGTCCTGTTGTTGATGTTTGTTGTTATTGGTGCTGTTGTTATTGTCTGTTTATTTATCTGGCGTTTGCTGGATGGCACATGATGAATTTCTTTATCTATCTATCTATCTATCTATCTATCTATCTATCTATCTATCTATCTATCTATCTATCTATCTATATCCATCTATCTATCTATCTATCTATCTATCTATATTTGACCACTAGTAGGCTATTCTCCAAACCAAAGAGAGTTGCAAACTGGAGCTATTCTAGGCATCCAGGGTTCCTGAAGGAAAAGTCCTATTAATTCTGCAGTTGGAGTGTTTCCATGGCTTAGATAAATTAAATCCAAGAGGCTCCAGGGCTGAAAAATTAAGCCTGCAGCTCCTGAAAATGGCCACTTGAGGCTGGCTCCAAAAGTGAGTCAATCCCCATAGACCTCCATGCTAAAATGCCCAACTTTACAGCAGAGATAAACATATTTACAGCCTGGAACAAAAAACAGCTTGGGTCTCTACAGCTAATTTCCCCATTCATGACAACTGTACGGGGGGTGAATTTGTATACAACTCACCCGTTGAAATTATATTAAGGCTTCAAGTTTTGCATAATTAAGGGCATGGCTGCTTTGAGTGACAGGTGGGTGCCGCCACAGGTGTCGAGCATAGACTGCAGGCTCAGCTCCATCCACGCTCCACCTCTGCCCATTTTTTGATTAACCGGGAGTTAGGCGGCGTCAGACACTGCCAAGATGGTGATGGCCGGATCCACCCACATTGAGCTTCATTTTGGCTCTTTACAGACCTATGGGTGAGACCATCTTTTACAGTCTATGGTTGAATCATCAGTGGGACTCAGTTGGAAAAAGGTGAGGCTACTTTCTTACATGCACCAGTCAGCACTTAGCAACATTTGAATCAAAATCTAGTGACATTATTTTAAAGACGCAGACAAGCAGAGCTTTTGTGTGTCGTATAGTGATTAATATTCAACATTATAGAGACAAACTTAAGATTTGAAACCACATTTTCAGGGGCTTTAAAAAACTTAATATGTGAATTTACAGTGGTAAAGAAAATACTTCCAGAACCAGTGGCTCCTTCCAATTTTACACCAATAGTTAGCTAACAAGGCCACGCCACTGGACGGTATAAAAGTAGTTTTATTTATTTATTTAGCTAGAGGGTATGGAAAGGATAGTGTGAGGGCCGGGATCGATGGGATGGTTATGGTTGAGGAGAGGAGATGGGAAGGGGGTTGATTGCCGGGGATGAAAGTCGACCGAAATCAAACTGAGTGGTGGTGTGGCTGGAACGTCTGGAAACCCGGGGGTTGAGGCTCAGGGAGGAGTACGCCTCGATGAGCTTCATCAACCCCCAAAGTAACTTCACTGGACTAATATCAGTTCAAACAGGAGGAAAATGGGGTGAAAGGGGCCGAGCTGGTCAGTTTGCTTCATTTGAGGTTAAATCTGAGGGTGTCTGTGGAAATATCAGCTATGGTGAATTCTTAGCATCTTAAGAAACCAGAGAATGCTATAGGGAGAACATTGATTCGAGGGTTGAGTCGAAGGAAGGGGATAAGTATTGAAAAGGGATTAGTATCCTGCCGGAGGGTTTGGATTCGACAGAAGGCTGAGGTTCGGTCTTTCGTATAGGCCTTTGAATCTGTTGGGGTGAAAAGTGAAGGAGTCTGGAGCTCCGAAGAGCAATCTGATGAATAAGTTAATACGGCTGAGGTACACTGGATGGTGGACGTTCTGATTTTGAGAAGTCGCGCAGGAGGTGAAGTGACATATGGAGGTTTGTGGTTGATGAGTAGGATTGAGCATAGTGCTTTGGAAAGGGAATCAAATATTCAGGGTTGCTCATTTACCCGAAAGAGAGACAGAACAGTAAGAAGCTTTCCAATAAACATACGGTTATGGCAGAATGCTGAGCACTCACGGTTATTCCTGCTCTGTTGCCAATTCTGAAATAAATATCTAAACAACACCACGCTGATAATGTACAATCACCGTAAGCGGAAATATAAATATTGGTTATTTTCTTAAAGCAAAGGGGGGGATGTAGTATTCGTGTAGAATAGATTGGAAAGACTGGTTTAACAGCAAAGTCCAGATTGGGAGATGATAACAAATACCCCTATTGGTTTCTGAACAATGCTTGATTGTGATTGGTCCATAGTACATGCATCAACACAGTCTTGGTGTGTGTGAAATTCACCTTCCTGCAAGACAGCTAACCTGTATGTATGTTAGATAGATAAGTTGGGTTATAGCACGTCGTCGTCTGGAGTATTATGTACATATTGTACAAAATGAGACAGATGGGCTGAGAGACTTTGGACGAGGAGGCTGTTAAGGATGGCTTTTTATGAGGCATTTGAAAGGTTTACAGCTGTGGAACTATTAGATGTTGCTGAAAATGGTGGAACGGGTTGAATATCCGATTCTGGGGCCAGAGTCTGAATTTCTTAAATGAGAATCGGGAAAATAAATCAGGGTGCTGTGGTGCCCGGAAAAATGAGCTGCGCATAAAATGGTTAGCCAGTGTGGGGCCTGTGAATTGTGAAATAGGATCTGGCCCCCAGGGAGAACTGGAGATATATGGCTGTGGCCCTGCAGGGGGAGGAGCCACGATTACCTGATCCTGTAGCTGTAGTGTTGACTGAAGCAGTGTAAAGTTGGAATAACTTGGCTTCATTGTCGCTGCAGTTGAAGGGAATGCCTTTCCCTATTAGGGCGTGTTGGAGACGGGCCAGGGTTCAGTCTGATGTCTGGTTGGATGTCCGAGGCGAGGAGTGGGACGCGCCGTGCGCCGTGGTGGATTTCCAGGAACGGTGCGTGGGGTATAAGGAGAGGGTTGGAGCCGCCTCCCGCGGCTATGCCTGAGGCAACCGCGGTTCCTGGCCCTCGCTGATGGAGGAGAGGTCAATCTGGAGTTGGAGAGATCTTACTGGGGCAGCTGGAATGGAGGAGCCGACGAGGCCGAGGTATGTGCGCCGCAGCTCTGAAGTTTGGCTTCTGACTGCTGCGGGGATATGGCGCGAGGAGAAACGCTTTTGGGTGGATCTTCGTCTGAATAAGGATGACTGATGTGAAGTTCGGGATCCATGGTGAGTTGGCTGTTTAATGTCATCAGAAGTAGCGTTTGTTATTGATGCAATCTTGTGAGAGAGGGTTAGACACACTTATAGGCTACAGGTCTGCACAGGTTATTGATTTAATGAGGCACAGGTGGTTAAGTGCAAAAAAACACAAAAAAGAAGATGGGCACTCCAAAAATAAACATTTGCAAGACTTGACTCTAATATGCATTATTTTATTCTGCATCAGGCTGACACTTTTAAGCCAAAGCCTTCATCAGAGCAGTGGTGCTATTTCCATCTTATTTTTGGTGTGTTTTTGCACTTGATACTGACTGTAGCTGAGCACCAACACACAATGAGGCAATTAGAGGAAACACACCTGCTCGACATCCTGCACAGGTGGTTCAATTAGTGAGCAGGGAGACAGAGGTGTGGCCTTGTTCCTGAACCCAGTAGGCCTATCCATAATAACTCCATGATAAGCTGTTTTGTTTTGGCTGGACCGCAGCAAAGCTGGGGGACCAGCCCTATAAAAGTCTGTTGCTGAGTGCCTAAAGCCGCCTTCACATGATAAGAGCAAAACCGTGAGGTCGGCCGCAGATGCAAAGCACAGCTCAGGCAAATGTCACCATTGCTTCTGTCTGCTGTCAGCCGTTATATCATTCAATACATTTTGAAAGGTCAGCGCAAATAGGTCAAAATTGAAATCATTTGAACTTTGAGCACAGAGCACGGTTCTGAGGGTAGTGATCCGTCTAGACAAGCGGCACCGCTCTCCCCATAGGAAAACAATGGCAAGGCCAGCGCAGAGCGTTTTTACAGCCAATCACAAGTTGGTGTCAGTGATGAAGTTGCACCATTGGTCGAACTCAGTGATGACGTCAGTGTGTGTTGGAATGGCTGTTGACTGGTGTAGTAGTGCTCTCTTGTGGTGAAATGCACAACTTCGCCATTGAGCCCATGGAGCTGCGCAGTCAGTAATTAAGAGGCATAACGAGGGGCACGTTGGAGAAACGGAGTGCAAAGTGGACTTTACTGCATCCGAGTGGTGTCAGTTGTGTGCGTCTCTGATTAACCGTGAGTAAAGCCAGTTGTTTCTGACTGAACGGGGCATTTATTTATTTATTTTTAGTAGGTATTACCAGTATTTAGCTGACAATATAGACAGGAACATGTTTCCACTATTCAGAAAGATGGATAAAAGAAACCCTGTATGAGAAACCTCAGGTGCTAGCTTGGACAGCATATGTAAGAAAGCCATCAATACTTATGGCTTGTCTTGTCTTGACCGTTTTAAAGCTGCAGTAAGAGATTTCTGACCACTAGGGGGCATAAAGTCTCCAAAACTAACTCCTGAGAAAAATGGGTCTGGGTCGCTTTCTTCACCAGTCACTTGTTTACTTCAGCAAGCTGTTCATTTTGCACTAGACAGGCGGCATAAAATCATCAGCTTGTGTGAGCTTATGAGCTAGGAGTGGCTGCCAGTTGTAATATGTGGGGTCAGTGAGAGCCATCGGGACTGAAGCATACATATACCAGCCAGGCAACCAATATAATGAGCTGCAAGTGGCTGAAAACATAGAGCTGCGGAGTGGGGTGTTAAAATTACTTGAAAATGTGTGAGTATGGCTTCTTCTTTGTGTGCAAGCGGAGCTTGCATGTGGGCTGAGTGACATCACTCAAACTAGTTTTGTGATTGAAGGAGACTCAAGTGTTGTGGGTACAACTGAACCTGTTTTCCATTGTGCCACTCACTCCACAAAAAATGGGCCTGGTTGTTATGGAAATGTAATGGAGCCAGGTACCTGCGTTTAAAACACACAAATACAAATTGACGATATTAATATTGGTGACATTTCTCCCTCTCTAATTGGCCCTTTTCACTGAAATGTTGACATGGGGAAAACACGGATGTAAATACAAAATGAATGTCGGCTGAATTCAATTTCGCTGCTTCAGTTTTCAGGATGCTGGTATCGAATAGAACGGAGGCATCGTTAATGTTAATAATAACGTGCTTTTCATGCTATGACAAGCCAACATGTCTGCTTTGAAAAAAGCCTGTTTATGCCACTATACCTGCCTTTTTTTGTAACAGAAGTGTGTGTGATTACCAGCCACAACAGTGACACTGTTATTGATTTTACCTTGTGAGTCTGTATGTGTGGCATCATGTGGTCCTGGAAACACCTAGGCCCAATTCCAATCCACACCCACACCCTTCCCCCACCCACTCTCACTCCATTTGTGTGTTTGCGTGGAGGAAAGTGTTGTACCAAACCAGCTAGTGGGGAGTGGAAGTGGGTTATAAAGCCCTCCAACAGCAAGTCTGCATCGATGCAGGCTTACAAACCACACTCCTCTCGAGTGCAGCCACTCGTTTGTGTCCGGAGGAAACACCACATACCTAAAAGTTACAAATGTGAGTTCCATACAGTTATTAGGATAGGTAATAAGTTTCCTTACCTCAAATTTTAGGATCAAATATACCATTCTCTAATCTAGAAAATGGTAGAAAATGGTTACTTTGATTGGAAAGTGCTGTGTATTTATGTAGGTAGTAGGGAGATAATTTATTGTCCCTGTGGGGAAACTCATTTTCAGTGGAATTAATTTCATGGTGTTACATATACATAAAAACAGATAGACATGACATCAACAAATCACAACATCAGATTTCACAGTATTGAACAGTCCCTATGTTACTCATTTAACCACAGTATTGCACACACGATATTGCACAATCCCTTAAATAAAACTAGCCTCGCCACAGTATTGCACGATCCCTTAGTCATATAAGTCGAAACACAGTGCATTTTAAGATATAAAGTAATAATATACGTAATGGTGCACTGACTAGACCTGCAAGACAGAAACGGTTGCAAAAAATAAGCAGCTCATACAGTAAACAGTTTTTCTGTACATATTCTTAATACTACAGCACTTTGGTCAACTCTTTCTTTTTTGTTTAAAAGATGTTACTTGATTTAGGGGTCAATGGCCTTTACGCCCTGGTCCTGATTTGGTGTTACAGCTGGTGTGCGATGGTCGCTAGTGTTTCAGCTATTATGCCGTAGTGTAACTGATCCACAGTATTACAAACACTTGAATTATTTACTCTACTTTATTATGTACTTTTACATTATTTACCGACAATTCCCATTCTTTTTCTTAATATTGTAATTCTAAATCTATTCCTTCTGTCTACACTATCCTGGAAGAGGAATTCTTCCTGAGGTTTCTCTTTTTTTCCCCCTCTTATCCTAATGGAGGGTACAGGGCATAAATAAAGGGTGTTGTATGCTGTACAGATTGTAAAGCCCTCTGAGACAAATTTTTGATTTTGGGCTCTATAAAGAAAATTTACTTCACTCACTGGACTCAACTATAATTCAAAACCTGCATTCGCCAACTGAAAGAAATTGGGTTGCTACAGAGTTGCAGAAGGCTGACGTTTCACCGCTTTTGATAAGCATCCGCTGACAGCTCTGCTTCGCGGTGAAAGGATGTTTTTCCCATGACAAGACTGGAAGGAAACCGCTCTCTCGTCTCTTCCAACTCTCTTCCTCCCTCTCTCAACTGCCCTTCATTCTTCTTTGTCTCTCTCTCTGAATGTCTGTCTCTTTCTCTCAGTCAGAGTCCCTCTTCTTTACTACCACAGACAGTCACGTTACCCATGTGTACGTCACCACCAGGTCAATATGTGTCCCGGGCCTCTGAAGCCCAACTGTATTATCGTAGGTCCCGCTGTCCCTCAGTCTACTAGGAGCCCCATTAAACCTACATTGATCATCCTCATTTGAGGCCCAGGTTCCTTCAACATGGCCAGGGCATCGTTAATAATGCTCCATACAGCAGCCATTTGACATTTCCTTTAATTATGCCTGTAATTTATTCATGCACTTGATCCTAGGAGCTTGTTGTGAAAAGCTTCCTCCAGGAATATTTTATCCTGCTCCTCTCGAGGCCTACGGATTAACCATCTTAATAGCAACCCCCTGAAGGTATTACTTCCTTCATTGTGTGTGTGTGTGTGTGTGTGTGTGTGTGTGTGTGTGTGTGTGTGCGTGCGTGATGGCATTGTGCCTTAAATGCATGCGTTAAGCTGCAAAAGTCATTAGGTCTTATTTCTCAACCATTCAGAGGACTCAATGTAAATTCTCCTGTATTACTAGCTTATAATTTTGGGAGAGCACAAAGAAAAGTGCGAATGGTTGCAAGATCTGTTCTTATCGCACAATGCAGCGACCCCCATGTTTAACCCAGTTTTGCAGAGGAAAACATCACCGCTTAATTTGCTCACTCTGCAGGTCGGTTAACAGACAGCGACGAAACACAGCCAATTTCCCCACAATGTAGCGGAGGAAATCTCGAATGCACACACTTCAAATGGGATTTAAGATGTTAATTATGATGTTTCATCATCACAGGACGTTGCTCAACTCCTGACTGCACACCTGACAGAAATTCCTCAGGCTTTGTGGGGGGAAATGCGTGCATTTGAAGACCGGGAAGTGGAAGGCTCTTGTGCGAAAAGGATGCACGTGTGGGTGCGCACACACACACGCACACGCACACACACAGGTAGAAATGGAAGGCAATTTGTCACTTGTAAATGGAAAGTAATTTGACAATTTGTCAATTTGTCAGGACTGGAGGAAACACTATAGCCTATTTTTATTATTTCATGAAAAATTTAACAGCTATTGCTTCAAATGTGTAAACTTACATCTCTTTCACTTCTGTTGTAATCATTTTTCACAAAACCATAAATCCTCCTTCCTTTTTTCACACCCTTTTGCTCTATTCTATAATACCCCTGCACATAAAAACATCTCTCACCTACTGTACACGGTTGTCAATCTAAAACGATGTGGGTGTTGTCTGCAGTTCACTGAAATACATCAGACAGGATGCGCTCTCTTTCTCTCTCTAATATTGACTCAGTAAGTTTCCCTCGTTGGTTTCTTCTTTTTTTTTTGTACGTTTCTGGTTTAGTTTCTAGATTTAGTTCATTAGCCGGGCTGTTTTCAACAGCCTTGCATAGAAGACTAATGGGCCAGCATACCTTTTATTGCATACTGCAATCCCGTGGCTGCGGAGGTCCATTACTTTGGAGGATCAAGAATTTACTCTCTACTGATGCTGATAGGGAGGCCTTGCTAGGGGCTAATGACGGGAAAAGATCCACTTTGAGATAAATCCTCCTGTAGGTCAATAAAATATTTTCTTGGCTACAGAAGAGACCTGCAATTAGAAACCAGCTTGTGAGGTCTGAGCTCGGGAGAGTCCAGTGAATTCAGTAGGGAGGTGCACAGTCTGTCTGTGTGTCTGTCTGTCCGTCTACTCATGGATCATCATAGGTAATAGCTGATTTTAAAAACCTACATTCATTCGTTAATTATAGTAAGCATGCTGCATATAAGATGTCTTGAATTAGACCTGTATTTTTAATGAGTTTGATGTGACCTACATTCAATACATTTGCTAATTCCTACAAATTACAGTAAAGGTGCTGCATGTAGCATTTCACTTTTAAAGGGGACATATTATGCTCATTTTTAGGTTCATACTTGTAATTTGGGTTTCTACTTTAATGTAAACACATTCTTTTTCTCATATTGTGGCTGAATATACCTGTATTTACCCTCTTTATTCACCCCTTTAAAGCCCCCTCCCGAAAAAGCCCAGTGTGCTCTGATTGGTCAGTGTTTCCGGGTCTTCTGCATCTGCGCTCTCTGTATCTCTGCACCGCCTTTGCAGTCGGGAATTACTGTAGCGTCACTGTAGCTGCGCTTTCTACCTACATATAGTATAGTTGTGACATCACAACCTCACGGCAATCCTGACAGCTCGTTTAAAGGCACAGTTTCTGAATACTTTTTTTGATACTTTCACAGTATTCATATAGCACCTTGACCTGCTTCATAATAATAAAAAAAGACATGGAAATCTCACATATTGGGAGCTTTAATTAATTATTAAGATATTTTGAGACAAACAAGAATCGGAAGCTTCTACATGCTTTTCACTGGATTTACATTTTGAGTCTCTATGTACTCTACATTTATGGCACAAAGAGGTTGGTTAATGACACAAAAGATTGATACAGCATAAAGGAAGCTTTCTTGCAGCAACAGATGGCGGAGTGAGTGAAAGACGGATGAAAAAGCGACTCTATCCATTATCAGCATTATCTCACTCTATTAAACAAACTCATGCAGAGTGATGCCCAGGGGAGTAAACAGTAGCCTTCTCCTTCCCAACAGGAAGCAATATGCTTTATTGGAAATGTGGCCATAATCTGGATCATAATTTACCAGCACTTATAATACCTCTGCTGTGCAACAGAGGGTACTACTAATTATCTCTAGCCCAGTTTCATTAATGATATTAAGGTAACTCAAGTCATTTACTGCAACAATGACATATATTGACTGCAGTAAAAATGCCACACAATGATGAATTGATTAAAATGACATAATGTACAGTAGCAGCTCAAAATGAATCCATGTACATGCAATGGGCAAAATAACACAATACAGACACATTTGGTGGTCGATGGTCATTCAGAGGTGGTTTGTAGTGTTATTAAGCAAATGTCCCACTAAGTGTGTTTTAGTCGGTGTTAGTGAGGGTCTACTTGTGACCACTGTGGTTCTCCTGTGTGTGGAATATGTTTATTGAGAAGGCCCCTTTGAATTATAGATTTTCACCGTGTTTGTTACAACTGTTACGACTGGTACAACAAAAGGGCAGCTTCACACAAGTGAGTCATTCAAACTGAGTACCAACCAATATGTGCCAGATTAACCCTCATCCTCCCAACACATTTAACATACAAGGACTAACGACTCGAGTACCTGGGGACCTCAAGTATAAACTACTGTAAGAAACAACAATCATAAAAAGTTAACTTATTTCTTCTCAAAACATTATTAGTTATGCAATTAATTAATGTTGCATATTCAAAATCAACAAATATACTTTTCTTTCATGCAAATTGCAGCTTTTGTATGTACAATCCACATTAGTACTTAAAAGCTTATTTACCTTCCTTTGATTCTGGTATCATATGATTTTCAGTAATTTCAAGTAAACATTATTTGTGTTGCATTTATATGGTGAAACCAACCAGGGTCATTTTGACTGCAATATACACTAATTAAAATAAACCCACAGTCATTCAAACATCAACAATTTAATTTGTCATTCAATACAAAAGTAGATGGAGACCTTGGTCTCAGTATGACCAACAGCCCAGATAGAGGTTGAATAAATGTAATTTAATTTAGAATTTTCAATTTGTATGTCTGTGTCTGTCTCTATCAAAATGACTGACAGTGCCCCTTAACCCCCCTGATAGTGTGTGATACTTTAAAGGTATCACATATTGTAAAAGGTGAGATTTCCATGTCTTTTTAGATTATAAAACAGGTCTAGGTGCTATATAAATACTGTCAATGTATCAAAGCGCTCAATCCACGGAGAAATGCACTCAGCTCGTATTCATAAACTGTGTCTTTAAACAAGCTGTCAGGGTGTAATGTCACAATTATAGCAGGTATAGGTAGAAAGTGCCACTACAGTGCTGTTACAGTCATTCCCCGGCAGCAACAGTGCAGAGATGCCGAGAGTGCAGATGCAGAAAATCCACAAACTCTGACCAAAATTAGCAGACTGGGGTTTTTCAGGAGGGGGGGCTTAAAGAGACAGACACTAAAACAGACAGAGGGTCAATACAGTTCTATTCAGACAGACCATATAAGAAAAATAATGTGTTTTTGAACATTAAAGCATGTAAACATTTCTGCTAGAAACCCAAAATAAAAGTATGAACCTGAAAATGAGCAGAATATGGGACCTGTAAATTAGGACCCATGGCAAACATGAACTCAATAAATAGTTCCATCTATTAAAGAATTGGGTGCTTTTGAGTGGGGTCTCCTGCCCCAATACATTGGTATTTTTTTAAAAAGCACTAATCAAAAACAGAAACAGAAAACAATGCTATGAACTCATTTGGAACAAATTGACAAAGTCATGAAAAATTGGAATGATAGAATAAAGTACCTGTGAGATATGACCCCAAAAAAAATTACAGCTCTGGGGTCTGCAGGTACCACAGCTGGTAGGATGAGGGTTAATTGTACCGGAGATCTAAAAATCACAGTTTTTACAATAAGTAACATAAGGCAGCTGAAAGATGCACACCGAGTCCAAACAGTCTCTTACTCTTAGCAGCAGTACATCACCCGCACAGTAATTTGGGGTTTAGTGTCTTATACTCAAGGGCTCTTAAGCAGTGTTTGTAGTCTGTAACAACAGCCACCTTGCAGTTGATAGTGTGCAAAAATTAATGGCCTATACGCTCCTCACCCAGTGCCAGGACTCAGAGTTTCTTATAGTAGTTTGTTGATAGTCAGTATCTCTACCTCTGGGCCAACCTTGAAGTTTTGACAAGATGAAATTGCACTGACATCATCATCTCCCGATGCCTTTACGGCCGTGGTAAAAGGTCCCTAAATCTTGAACTCGCAGTGCAGACAGAATTAGACTCAGCGCCCCTGGCCTTGCACCGCTGAGCAGAAAACATTGGGAGAGGAGCAGGTGGCAGGAGACATTACTGCCCACGTCCTCGTGTCAATCCGAACAGACATTTTCAGCGCAGCTCATTTGGTTCTAAATTCTGCCAATGGCAACACATAAAGTGATAACCGAATCAAAATTGTTTTAATGCTTTGGTTTCAGTCAGGACGGGGGGAGGGGAGGTGTTAAGTGTGGTAAAGTGTGTGTGTGTGTGTGTGGAGGGTGGGGAGGTTGTTAAATGGAACAACTTGTGTTGTGAATTTTCAGACAGGAAGTCTGTCCAGCTCTCATATTCAGGGATACTTTATTTGACAGGATGAACGGAGACGTACAGATTCGTATGATGCTTTTAGACAACTGAACTCCTTGTGTCCATAGAGACCGACAAGCCTCATGTAACCGCGTGTTTATACTCTCACCGAGACATCTCCAGTGTTTAGGTTGTGTGGCTGTTCCATTTATCGAAGCAGCTATAAATGTTTTAACTATAAAACTGTTGCGGGGGATGATAACAAAACGTATACTCCCAGCTGAATATTCATTACCTATAAATATTTTAGCTCTCATTTCACCGGCTTTCCATTAACTTACCTTGTGTGTGTGTGTGTGCGTGTGGGTGCGTGTGCGTACATGTGAGTACGTTGTTTGCAGGGTTCAATTTTGCTGCCCAATATTAGGTTGTCTGACATCTGCAATCAATAAAGCTATTGAACCTACAAGGTCAGCCCATCTGTTATGAGATTGGCAATTTTTCCTCTGATATGAAGCTGCATGAATCTACACAATCACACATGGTGTTTGGTTGGCAGCAGGATCACATTTTTTTTCTTTTTACTATTGCTGGAGATCAGATTAGGACAGGAAAAATACAACTGTTAATATTAATTTCACTTACTGGAAATAAATGATCATAAGCAAATTAATGCATTAATATCTATGATTTAAATGCCCCATATTATGCTCTTTTTCCAGTTGTATTTTGGGTTTCTACTAGAACATGTTTACATGCTTTAATGTTATTTTTTAATTTTTTTTCTCATACTGTCTGTCTGAAACGCTCCATTATAGCGCCTGTTTCTTTAAGCCCGCCTCACAAAAAAGCCCAGTCTGCTCTGCACTGTAGCAGCACTTTCTACCTATACTGTATATAGTGTAGTTGTGACATCACAACTTTACAGAAGTCCTAACGGCTCATTTAAAGGCATAGTTTCGGAATACGGGCTGTGTGCATTTCTCCGTGGATTAAGCGTTTTCATACTTTCACAGTATTTATATAGCACCCGGACCTGCTTTATAATCAGAACAGACATGGAAATCTCACTTTTTTACAATATAGGACCTTTAATATTAATGTATATTCATATTACATACAGACATGTTTCGAGTACCTTGCAAAGAGACTGCTTATCTAAATTAAACACAGGGCTCTATAGTCACCATACAAAACCATTTACAGTGTGAGTGAGGAAATATAATTTATTATCAGCAGAAAAAAAGTTCTCCGGCTTCTTCCAACTTGCTTAACCCAACAAGTGCCGCCTGCCTGGCCCTGCAGTGTGCCTCTTTAAATGAAATGTTTGCCTCCTTCATGAGAAAGGGAGGCAGTTGGGAGTTGTGTTTACTTTCATTTTGAGAGCATTAGAGGCTTATACGTAAGTGAACCCTGCAGTTAAATGGAACAAACAATGGGGATGTCACCCAAATGGGTTCTCTCCCATACTGTTCCTCTCCAGAGAGGGCTCCTGCACATAAACACACATCACGGGATGTGCAGCTATAGCCTGCACTTCTGCTGGCATTTGTTTCCTCTCACACACACACACACACACACACACACACACACACACACACACACACACACACACACACACACACACAC
>JAOVVB010037204.1:0-15306 GCA_028570985.1 Heterobranchus longifilis
CACGCACACACACACACACACACACACACACACACACACACACACACACACACACACACACACACACTAGGGTTGCAACGGTATGAGATTTCCAAGGTACGATAACCTTCTCAGAATATATCACGGTATACGGTATTACACAATTTCATTCACAAAGGTCTTAAATTGTATTCTTGTCCTTTCATAGGCTTAAATGAATACCATAACATCATAAAAAAAAGTTGTAAATAATATATAAGTGCGTGCGTGCATGTGTACATTAAATTCAAGTACTAGGTAAATAATTATAGGGCTTTAGATCCACACTGGTTTTCCATTATATCCTTCATACTTTTGCCAGTATGGCTGTGAAGTTGGAATTAAATCCTAAGTAGTATTAAAAATGTCTTAAATTTAACTTGGGGAACCCTGGGGATACACTGTTTGTGTATAAACTCTCCCTTTTGAAAATGAAAAGTAGATAAGTAAATGTACATGGTATGATAACTGTCAATTTTCATATCTGGGTATATTGTGAAAGCAGTCCATTGCAGTTCGAAGGTAAACCCACTGTTATATATATATAACACCTGGCCTATTAATTGAAAACCTTACCTACGCTAGTGTGTGTGTGTGTGTGTGTGTGTGCGTGCGTGTGTGAGAGAGAAAGTGCATTTGCACATATTCCCCCAGCACATTAAAGAATGTGTGTATACGTGTTAGTTTATGTGGTGGTGGTGGAGGGGATATGAATATGTAGAAGGTGGGGGTGTATGTTATCCACCTGTGCTACTCGAGCTCTCCTCTGCTGATCAAGGATGAAGCAGTGTAGCATCTCATTAAGAATCTGCTGGAGCTAATTAACTAATTAACCATCCTATCCCGGGGAACCAACCCTTTGCCAATCAGCGGGCCTAAACGGGCCGAGTTCACTAACCTACAGGGAAGGTTGTGCTCGGCTGTGTATCTTTCTTTCCACTCGCCGCGTTCACTTCCCGCAACTTCCCGCTCACACTCGGCTGGGCGGAAACAAAGACGGGCTGATGATAATGAAGGTTTATTTGTACAAACAGTGCTTTGTCGTGGACGGACGCGCGTGGGCGCACACACAGACACCCTGAAAGTAGTTCATGTTTTCATATGGAAAGCCCTTTAATCTGTTGAGCTTTGAATGAGACAGATGGTACCTCTAAACTGACGCCACAACAAGAGCTCCTGTGTCGAACACTTCTGGAACAGAACATTTCAAAGCAAATTAATAACTGCTTGAAATTGTCGCACAAAGCCTCGTGGCCGTGCAATTACCATGATCTGAGGAACATGAAGGAGAAACAAAAGTTATTAGGAGCTTTCATTTTAATGAAGTAGATGTAATACGCTTGGATATAACCCTGATCGTGCCCACACACGTCCCACATGTTGCCCACACTCAGCCTGAGAGAGAAAGGAGGGAATCAGTGTGTTTGGAATTTGCAAGTTTGCATGCATTTCCCTCTACGGCAACTTACGGCCTCTGTTGTGCCCTCTGGTAGCATTTTGTTCAATGTTTGTACATACAACAGTCAGTCTTTAACAGTTGACTTTTGAATTAGTAATGAACACAGTTATGAAGGCACTCTGTCCTTGGGGTGTGTTTTTGTGCTTTTGCTTCTGTGTGTGTGTGTCTGTGTGTGTAGGTACAGCACGAGACAAAACCCTGCAACAACCAACTGACCGTTCACCAAACCCTCTCCCCCTGAACAGCGATTGTTTAATCATAGCTTAGAAAGCCTAACTATGGCACAGCGGGCCTGTTAAGCTTTGGATTTCTTCACATGCCAAAACAGTGTGCGTGGTGTTGCATAAGAACAATACTAGTTGTTTGTTTTTTCCCAAACCTCTCCAGAACCAAAAATACAAGTGGAAAAGTGCAAGGAATGGATTAAACAGTGTTTATCACAAGCCTTGGTTATGTTAGAAACATGCTTTATTTACTATTATAACACTGTGGCTTTAGCTTTACCCTGAAATTCAACATGGTGAGGATGTTAAGTTTTTTGCATGAGACAGGTAGCTTTAGCCTCAGTCTTTGGGCCTGAAATCATGTATGTAGCCATGAAGTGCATATTAACATTAAAGACTGACAGGCAAATTGAGCGCCTTTTGCGACTGCTAAAACCTGCACAAATTAAATGAAATGCATCCCTAATTGTGCTGCCAAGCAAATAATGTCTTGGTACTCCTGTGCTATTTGCACATATTTAAATGAGGTCATATGCATGCATATATGGTGCAAATCTGGCCCCTCTCTATGCAAATGAGCCTCACTGCAAAACAGTGTAATCCACAAATATCAGAACTAATAGCCACGTGCAGTTACAGTGAAATTATTAGCATCTTGTTAGTAACTCTCCATTACTGTCCGTTTGAAAACACCAACAGTACTGAATCCCAAATACACTGTCTCTTTGTCATGTTTAAATTCGTTGCCAGAAGTTTTGAGGAATGCCTCTGCACCTTGTCAGTCAGGACCTGTATCTCACAGTCTGAAAATGTCACTTTTCTTTTTCTCTCTGCCATTGTTCTGCCCACTGTGTTCTTGGTGCAAAGGCAACATTTATACTTTGCCACATGAATAATTGCAATCAGATGCAAAAAAAAAGGGCAAATTTCACTCGTCAGCAAAACATTATGGGCGTGTGTTTGTGCTGTAATATCATTAGCGCAATATCTTTTGTGAATTGGACCTTGAGACGGGGCAGATAGCGGTTGCAAGTGATGCACAATTCATGGTGCTATCAGCTGACGCAATCCATTCTTTGTGAGAGTTTTCAGCCAACTTGCTGAGTTGTATTTTCTTAGTTAATATTTATTGGCAATTCAGTTGTTGTGCCTTCAAAGCATCACATTGATTTAATATTGGCATATAATGAATTATTAAATATATTTCCACATCCTCATACTGTACTTTTCATCTCTCTATTTTTTAACTAAACTAAGTTTTATGAACCGTAGGAACCCCACCACCACCACCCTTTAACTGGGGGACATTGAACAATCAGAAACAACAACAAAAAAAGTTTTATAAATCTCTCAGTCCAGCTCTGACTTGGTGGGGCCGACTACAGAATAGCGATCAAGTCCTATTTTGCAAACAGCATGGGAATGTTTATCTTGTAGCCGTCCACAATGATATGAACTAATTTGAAGAAACACAATGTCAATCATTCCTGTTTTTCCTCGAATAATAACGAGCAATTTCTGGTAGAAGAAATACCTGTTTCCATTGCATTATTTGTGCTTTCACAAATAACATTTTCAGATTCGGGTACATCCCTATAACTTAGCTATCGCTGATAAAATCTGCTCGCAACAGTATACCGACTGGAAGCGTGCGGCTCTCAGGGCCAGCAGGCTGATGTGTGTCTGTGACTTAAACTGGACTGATGCTCGGCTGTAAAAGTTGTGAATTTGCTGGCGCCATGTGTGTGTGTTAAAAGATTCAGGCCATATTTGAGTGAATTTGAGCATACATCCCTGCTTGTCTTGTGATCCGCAGCTGTCCGCTGAGACATGGTGGAACGTTGTCAGTAATGAATTCTAGCCTGCAGCTATGTGACCATCCATATACATCGCTGTCTGAAGCATTAGCGCTGCGGCACCCTGGGGCGTAACCCACAAGAAGACCGTGTGATGTGTGATCCAGTGGCTCCCACGCCATCCAGCGAAGAAATGGCACCTGCTCTTCTCTCTGTAGGAGTTTCACTAATTAAAGGACTAGTGAGAGAGAAGTAAGAGAGTTGCTCTGTGGTGCTTTATATCTGTATATATGTCATGGGTGTTTTCAACATCAATACAGCGCGATACTGGAACAGGATCACAGACATGAGTGTTTTGATATATGTTATTAACCATGTCCAGTTTTTGATCTTTACCTACAGACGGTTGCTTTGCTCTCTTTTCAGAAGCCTCTTCTCTCGTATTACAATGCAGGAGAATTGCAATCATTTGTTGTTTGGGGTGAGAGTATAATTATGGTTGTAGAATACATATTGGCCCCCAAAATCTCTTAATCATTGTTCTTGCTCACAAAGCGCGTCTTTGTGTCTCCTCAAAGCTTTCACCTACTTCGCCACATCGCATGTTTCCCCGCTTCCTTGTGCTGTTTTTTTTAATTAGAAAGAAACAAATGTGCTCATTATTTGGACGACTATAAAGTAAAAGAAAAAAAAACAATCTACTGATGAGGGAAATTGGATGAATAAAACATTTTGTCTTCTGCACATGCTCAGAGATCTAAAAGGAGAGATCGTTGTGTATGAACGTGTTGAGACTATTTGTTGTAATTTTTTGAGAAAATAGAATAGGATCAAACGGCGGGTGTTGCCTTACACATGTAAACATGATATGTCTGGGTGACTTTGCAGAAATTAGCTGGCTCCAAGTGGGCTTTGAGCAGATGTGAGTGGTGGAAAAAGCAAATTGGAATTGGCGCCTGATCTGACAACTTGGCAGTGTTCTTACCTCCCGTCCTCAATATGAGTGTGGTAAATCGAGTGCAGCCCAATATGGGAATAAGATGAGGGGATTTGTTTATTTCTTTCTTTTTTTTCTCCTCCTTTTTGGCTCACTTGCAGGTTTGTATATGTCAGCAGATCCTCAAAAATACTGCTAACTTTGGAGTTGAAGAAATGTATTTTTGGCAGCTAATTGGAGACATTTTACTTCCTTGATTTCAAAATAGCTTAACTGCAAGTCCGGCTCTACCAGTGAACACACACGCATGCATGCACGCACACACACACTCAAACACATTCAAAACTAACATGACATAAACCATTTAGGTGTCATATGCAGTACATTTTGCTTGCTGCACTTGCTGCATACTACACACTGTTCAATTATGCATTAGATATACCATGGATAATGCATGACTTGAATATAGCTGATGTGAAATACTCCAAGGAGCCCTTACACCTCCCAACATTATTCATATACTGTGTGTGTCTGTGTGTGTCTGTGTGTGAGTGCATTCACATTCATGCTCCAAGAACATCTTGACTCCCAAACCGATTTCCTAGCAGGGGGTTCTCCATCCTTCCCCTCAGCTCTTTGCTCTACATCTCTCAGAAAAGATGGATACAGCTGTGGGGGGTGCTAGCTAAGAGTATGATTATGTACCACTCTCTATTCACACAATATCGCCTTCTGTGACGGATTTCCTGGCAGAATTGATATTCATGTGAGGAAGGGTAGAGAAAGGCTCTATCTTCCATGTCCTCTGTTGTGAGGAAAACTGCAAAGAGCTCCGTCAGGAATTCCTTCAATTCCAACCTTCCCACCTTTTAATCCTGCAGCCAGCCTCCCACTCTCCATCTTCCTCCTGTTTTTTTATTTTTTTATTCCTCTGTTTGACTTCACACCTTTCTCTCTATCTGCTTATATCTGTTCTTCTGTAGTAACTCAACAGCCATTATCCCCTTCCGTCTTTTTCTTCAATGTTAAATAATTAAAATAAATTATCAAGATAATTGGTTTGTCTGAAGAAATTAAATTAGCTATTTTTTTCACTACTTCAGTCATTAGTTATAATTTAAAACACAAGTTGTTATCCGCCCCCATAAATACCAGATTAAAGAAATATCCAACAAGCTTATCCCACTATCGTCATCTAATTTCCTTTTCCTTATAATAAGAGTCCTCGTTTTATCACTTGATGAAGCACTTAGCTGTTTCACTGCCAAACAAAGTTAGAAAAGTTAACTTATTCTGTGTCCCTTCATTGCAGATTAAAAAAAACAAAACAAAAGAAAAAAACAATGAAGAACAATATTAAAACTCCTGAAGCAGCTGCTTTTTACAGGTGAGATGCCACTGTATTATAGCAAATAGTGTATTATAGCCGTTAGTGATGATTTGGAGCAATTAGGAATGTTACAGAGCTCAACTGACATGGCTGATATTATCAGCTGATTTTAGATCCCTGAAATGGGCATAAAACGATTTTCGTCTATATTTTGGAGTATAGATCAAATATGCTGAATTAAATCAAATGAAACTGTTTAAAACCATTTTTTGAAACATGAAAATAGTCTAAACCTTCACGTAAACACTAATTTTAGAATTAAATGAGTTGAAAACAATTATAAGTCAAGAGTCTGTGTTATAATAAATAGTGGAAACACTCCATGCTAAGCCAGCGTCTCATTGGCAGTGGAAAGTGAGAAATGCCAGACCTTACTTTTGCAATTACTCATTTACACATGGCATCCTGCAACCTCTTATATATATACAGTACATGTGGATCCACATGTGCAGCCTAACTATGTCAAATAATCTATATTCTAAATGCCAATTTGCATTTTCTGTAACAAATCAATTCAAGCTCAAAGGTCCACTTAGTCTTGTAGGGGGTTGATTCATTTTCTCAAAAGGTCCTTTCACACTCAAATTAGCACTTTATTCTTACCAACCACCTAAGTACATAACTATACCGAGATGTCACGTACGGCATGGGTAATTAATTTTCTTTTTTAGTAACAATTCCAATAGTGATTTACACCTTTTGCACTTTGCAGCAAGCAAACTTGTTATTTTTCTGCATGTGTGAATAAGTGTTACATTTGAAGCAACTTAATCTGAAGTGTGAATCTGGCAACAGCAGGCCAGACAAACCACCTACTACTCTCTCCAACATCTCCCCAGCCTCCCTTCTCTTCCCTCCGTTGCATCTCTCCATCTCCCCCTCTCCCGGCCACAAAGCAAGTAGATCAGTTGAGACAAGCCCTGCTTCTTCACCCCCCCCCATACTTCTCTCCATCTCTGTGGTATCTGAAGCCAGGCAGGACAGAGTAGTTCAAAGTGAAGCCTCCTACTTCCTCTCACAGTCTGGCATCCCTCCTCCATCCCCACCTATCCTTCTTCTCCATCTTCATCTCCTCTTCCCTCCCTCCGTGCCCTCTTTTCATTCCACCGCGCCCCGCGTCCTCAGCGTGGTGGGTCAGGCCAGGTCAGAGCGTCAGGATGAGCAGTCAGCTCCCGTTATGACAGCCTGTCCAAGTGAATACACCTTCCTCTCCTCTCCTGCTCCTCCTCCTCCGACCCTTCCTCCTCTCTGTCTCTCTGAGAGGCAGCTCCTCTCAACTCTCAGTCCTTCCTGATCCACCCTCACTCTCTCACTGTGATCACACTCCTGCCCTCGTCACCATCCTCTTCCTCTTCTATCTCGTGCTCCCGTCCAGCCGTTGTCATCTTCTCTTCTTCCCCTGTAACCCCGCGTTGGCCCTCCCATCCATCACCGGCTCTTCCTGTCCCCTCTCGTTGCCATGCATATGTCTCAAACCCTAATAGCTGTCCCTCTGTCTCCGTCTCCATCACTTCATCTGTCTCCTCCTCTCTCCTCTTGTGCCACACCACCACAATCACCCTTCCTCTGTCCCCCATCCGTCACTCGCTTCATCTTTTTTTTTTTTTTCTCCATTTCTCTCCTGTTTTTGTACTTTTTCCTAATGAAAAGATCCGTTCGTTCTGAACCTGGGGATCATTCATCTTCATTTTCTTACGTTACAAGCGGTCCGTCTGTTCATTAATCTTTAGCACTCCCCCTGTCTTTCTCTGTCTAATCTATCATCTATCTGCCTCTATATGTAGCTCCTCTAAACTTCAAACCACTCTTTCTCAGATGAAACTTATTCCCATCTGAAATATATTTCTGATGCATTTACCTGTACGTGTTTATTCGCAGGCATCGAGCACTAACGTTTTCTACAAGTGCTTAGACTTCAGCAATTAATGATAGGAAAGGATAAAACCTCGTAAAAACATCAGCTTCAGTCTGCATCAGCCCGCATGTAATTACATCCAATAAAAATAATGCTTTTATATTGAATGGAATCACAACTGAGCTTAATTCAATACACTTTACAATATAACCTTGCAACATATTCCCAATGGAGATCTTTAGCTTTTCTCACTGAGCTAACTGAACATACTAACTATAATTCTTACTGTTTTTATTATTAACAATGACAATAGAGTTGCATGGTTGTAGAAGCTACTGTTACATTTTCCCCACTGTGAATTCACATTTCAGAGTTTAATTTCCTGGAAAATTAATTTCTATTTTCATGTGTTTTGCAATAAAAAAATCTAACGTTTTTTCAAACTATAACTGTTTCCCTGGTAACACCTGAGAGTTTGACTAATACCTGGAACAATCATGACTATCTCGTAATGTTTTTCAGCAATGGAAATGTTGTTCACTGATCCAGTAAATAGGACGAAGCTTAGATAAGACTTGGCAACAGGAGATATTTCTACTACACTCAGCTCATAGAAACCTTTGACTCACCTCAGAAACACTGCTAGCAAGTTTCAAGGTCAATAACATTGCATACAGTTGACAAAAATTACCGTATGTTTAACAACAATAGGCTACATACTAGCTATCCAGCCATGTCATTGTCCACAAATCAATATCAATTTTCACAAACAAAAAATGTGAGAGTGGTATCGATCTTCTCATTTAACTCTTGGCAATAAAGCAAATAAACATATTTCCCAAAATATCAAACGATTAATTCAATTATGTCAACTTTGTTTCTGAGAAATAACCATATTGGTACAGTGGATGTCCCTGAATACTACAATAGCCATGAGTAGGAAGCCAGACAGACATAAATCAGAGCAGAATCTATTCGCTTCATCTATTAAAACACCACATTCTTTCAAAAATGACCCAGAATGATTTGAGTTTTGTCCAGTTAAAATCTTGCTTACTGTTAGCTTTGCAGAGTTTGAGACTATGATTGGATGTTTTGTACCGAAATGCACCTTGGAAGTCTTATCTTTAATCATAGAACCAGATATTTAATGTGCTAGTCACTTATCATTGTCTATTCAGAACATTTAAAGGGAGTTTAATTTCCTGAACCCTGGACGTCCAAAATAACCACCTGCTATGCTGCAAATCTTATCTCGCCTTTTGCTTAAAGTGATAAAAATGCAGAGGTTGCACTGTTTTGTACCTGACCCTGACCTCTGACCTCTTGTTGGAGAGGGCAAGAGTAAAGATAGTTGCCGGTGAGAAATCAATAACACATCACATTATGATTGTTATCAGACTAATTGGTGTCATCAGCAGCCGTTATTGAGGCCAGTGCTACTGTTATCTTTCCAGTCTCATTAGTTTGCACACCAACATTAGCAAATGTCACATTTTCCCTGGTTTAAATTAAATTAAATTAAATTAATGGTTAACATCAGCGCTGAGAGTGTTAAATTTTCTATCTTGTGTTAGCATTAACAGAGTTTTCCCTCTTCATTAGTTTGAATTAGCAGTTAGCATCAGTCTGGACAGTGCTAGGTTTTCCCTCTTCATTGGTTTGCATTAGTGGTTAGCGAGGACAGTGCTAAGGTTTCCCTAGTCATCTCCCATTAGCAGCTGTTTAGCCCCGGCTTTCCCTTCCCATTACTGTGACTGACAGCCGGGTGGAGGAGAACCAAGCACTCAGAGGACGACAGACCAGTGCACATTTCATTCTGCTTATGCAACACACACACACCCCCACACAAACACAAACACACACCAAACAGAATGGCCACACACACAAGCCACTACTGTAGCGATACAAAACTGAGATCATCTTATTAGCACATTATATTTACTTGATATTCAAGTACGTAACACTTACATCACTTCACAATAACCAATACTAGATTTCTAATACAATCATGCACCGACTTTCTGACACCGACACATTTACTCCCAAAACCTCTGAATCGCCATTCAGTCAGAATATCTGGCTGATGACATAAAGCGTACACATTGAATCAGTTGCCCAGTAAGTCTCGTGGTATTCTTGACAGCTACTACAATCAGGCAGGCGTGTGCATGCGCACACGGTGACGCACACACGGGATCAATAGCCACCAATGGAGCTTGGTTGTGAGCCCACAAGAGGCAGAGTGTATCTTTTATCCCGTCTTTCTGGGTCATGTCTCTGGTCTCCATATCCCGATGCAGTGACTGCCAGATTGAATGCCCGTGTGACTACATTTCATTGCCATCATGTTCAGAATCTCGATTGTTATTTTTGTGTTGTGCTTGTTTTTCGGCTTCTGTTTTACTGCAGCTAAAATAAAATTCACACCGGTCATGCTCGATATAATAATACATCTTAACCGTTACCCTTGAAATTATTTAACTCATGATAAATGTGTTTAAGATGGTGTGAGAGAGCAAAGCCAATACTGTATTGATTCAACATCCCCACAACTTATTGGGATTGTTTTGCTATATTCATGAGTATGTTTCACCTAAAAGGTGTTACATCCCCTACGCTTAACATATGATTAATGGCATCTTCTGATATCTGGTTTAGTATTCCAGATTGCACCATGTATCTTTTGCAGAAAAAAAAAGTCCTGTTTTTAGATAAGAGAAAGGACACAACCGTGGTGTGGGCCTATGAATTTGAACTCCATTGAAGCTCTTCAAATATAATAGTGTTTTGAATGCTACCTATTGCAAGGCATTGAATTGTACAAATAACCCGCTGTTTAGATGTGGAAACTAATGTGGAAATTAGCATCCCTAGCGGTGACAGGAAATATGACCCGCAGAACTATTTCTGTCCTCATTTTAAACACATCGTTAACGTTGTGAAACGGTTGCAGTTTGGTTAGGTTTAGGCACTAACCTTCACCTACTTGGTGAAGGTTAGAAAAAGATAATGGTTTGGGTTAAAATTAGTACATTAGTACATATTACATCGCTTCACCGTGCATACTTACATGACATAATTACACATGTGACCTTTTATTTTCAAACGGGACACAAACAGCAGTATACTGGGTCTACTGGGTCTTTCTTTGTCTTATTACTACGTTACATGACTTCCTCCTTTGCTCCCATCATAATTACTCCAACAATAAAACGTAAATATGAGTCATAATTACTGCTTGTACAAATAACCTATGAGGTCATTTTTCAGGGGAGGATAGTCTCTTCGATTCACTTATTTTAGATACAAGGAGACACAAGATTATTCCTTCACCCCAAATATTTTATCATAGTGATGCTTTAATTGTCTGAAGTCTGTCTTGCACCAGAAGCCCAGATAAGCGTATATAGTACATTGACAAAATGTCATGTTTCTCCAAGCAAAATCTAGCTGTGTTAAGCAGATTTCTTGTAATCCCTGCATTTTCAGTATCAATAAATGCATTAACTGAGGATGTGGAGGAACAGCAGCTCCTCTAAGAAGCATGAGTCAATGTTGCTCAATGGTCCTTGAGCGTTGAAAGATATAGCAAGATGTGAGAGACCACACAGTAAAGGGATGAAGAAATCCAGGGTGGAGAGAGAGACAGAGAGAAGAAAGCATCGGAGTGAGTTATCAGTGAGAGTGATTGGGAAAGAGTTAAGAGGCTTGATGAGGGATGGCAATGAGAGTAGGAGAGTTGGAGTGCAAGAGAGTGTATGCGAAGTATCAGAGTTGACGAGAATGGAAAGGACGGATCAGGCAAGCGAGAGGGACACCAATCAACACCTCCTGATTGCCTCAGGTGTCCCAGGGGGAAAGATCGATCTGTGGGGGAGAGGAGGGGAGAGGGGTGGGAGGATGGAAAGATAACCACTCCAGACACTCGTCAAAGAATACAAAGGGGTGTCATATCTACCGCCGTCTCTCCGTCTCTCTGCAGACCACTCAGGGGAATGATTCGAGATGGCACAGGGGTTTGATGTTCTGCCTGGTTCATTTGTTGTTGACAGTAAATGAATGCTCAGACACTCCTTTCCCAAATGTATGTACTAGTCAATCTGTCCACCCATCAATCACTCAACGTTTGTGTATGTAACTCATTACCTAAACCAAATACAATTCAAAGCAGTAAAGTGGAAGGACGGGAGAATCATCACAGATTTGCCAGCGTGACAAGGACAGAGTTTTTCCTTATGTGGAGCCGTTCTCTCATACCTCTTTTCCACCATCATAGAATAGGTTCTGTTCTGGTTTGTGCACCTAATTTTGAACGCATTTCGGTGCATTTCGAACAAAACTAAATTGTTTCGGAACCTGAAAATTTGGTTTCCAGCTGGAACCAAAAAATAGCTGGTTTTCTTTGCCCTTAAGTGCAAACCAAAGTTGCTGTGTCATATTCTACAGGCTGGAAAGAGAGGATTGACGTCTTACATGTAAAAGTCTTCTTATCATTTAATAGTTGGTCCATGCTTGTTTTTTGGATAAAATCAAATGTCTGTAATAACCGAATAAAAGCTTGCAGGTAATCAATGCGATCCTCCGTCTTGCTACTACCGTTTACTTCTGTTGTGCATTGAGCAACACCCTCCATTGATGACACATCTTCGATTACAATGGTTCTGCTCAAAACTGGTGGAAACCCAGGCTGGTTTACCAGATAGTACCAAGGTTCTACGAATCTTCAAGAACCAGCTAATTTGGTGGAAAAGGGGTGTCAGAGGAAAGCAGATGTGACATGGCCTGTCATCCGAATAAAACGACAAAATATGTTGTTTGTATTTGCCCTCTAGAACAGCACATCAGTATTTTCTGATCTGAGTCCCATATCGGCAGGGCGACATCATTTGGCATTGCCTTCTGAAACTGTTAGACTTAGAAATACAGCTGAAGGCTGTTGAATCTAAAAGGGTCTAACGGCTCAGAGCTTGACGATGCCTCTTTTATTCAAAGGGCCTCCAAGTGCTTCTTAATCAAAGTTCAGTCATCCATACTAAGAGTGGGTGCAATAAAGTGAAAAGATTGACCCAATTATGTGTACCTGCTGATTACCTTGTCTTGGATTCGCAGAGAAGCACTCAATCTATGTCGCTGCACAGAGCAATCAAACTAGATCTCCCACACACATCCTGTCTACATCCCTACCTCTGGCTCATTGTTCCGCTGGTGACTTCTAATCACAAAGACAAGGCAGTGAAATGAACTAAACCAGCCATGGTCACTTTCATGTCCATATGACCTCAACGTGGTAGAAATCAATGTCCCTCACTCTGTGTTCCTTCCTCTCATTCTTCCCATCACCTCCATCTCCCCTTCTCAAGGTTGCTAATGAATTATGAATCCCTCTGATTCATATCCTCCACAAAGTCCTACATCTCTCCAGCTTCAATAGCTCACAGCTGCTCCCCTCGCTTTTTATTGAGAGGGAAGGCGGTGAAGTCAAGGAAATCGAAGGTTACTTTATTGTTGTGTTCCCTCCCTGCTGGCATTTAGTAAATACGGATGCAGATAATGAAGTACGTCACCGAGAAATGAGAATAGAGCGTGTTGGCTTGAAAAGGAGAGCAGCTGAGGTTGAAGAGCTGTGTTGACTTTCAGAACAACACTAAGATTAAACAGGAGGTTCACAATTTCACAATGCATTTGCTAGGTGATAATTTACCAATCCGCCGCTGTTTGTGTCTGAACATGTTTTCACAGCAGTGACTTGTGCTTTTGAGATTGTGGTGTTTGTGTGGGTTTTTTTCTATTTGCATTTCAAAAAGCTGATATATTTAGTCCCCAAAGGTATAACATGTATCATTCTACTCTATAATCTTTAAAATAAAGATGTAAGGGCCTCAGTATGCTTCAAACAAAGTGCTTCTCAGATGGTCTGAAACTGGATTTTTACGTCTGAGTTTTCCACTGAGGCACTGCTGCATACAATGAATGAATAAATAGTGGAAAAGACATTGCATCACACACCACACATCGGCAGCAGATACCATGTGGGGACCACAAGTACTGAGACAAGGCAAAATAAAGTTACTTCAATGTAACTTGGGGAATTTGGGGAAAAGAGATACCCTGAGTAGAGGTGTCCAAATAGGTGTTGGTGGATCCCCCAATTTTTAGCACAACAAGCTGATTGAGACATTTTTCCAAAGAGTATCATTTTGAGGTGATTATACCACACACAGTATTTTAAACCAGGTCTAATGGCGTCTCGGTTTTGGCTTCTCAGCATGTGATCCTTACACAGCATGTCTGTGGAGGCAAGGAAGAATGGCTGCTACCATGGTAACAACTAATGGATCGTAATAAACTCAATAAACCCGTTCAGTCCACATAAAGCTTAATCTCTATAAACATATTCTGCATATGAGCACAGAATCTGTAGGCAAGGGACAAGATTTTGGAATCAGAAGTGGTCTGGTTTCTGCTTGTAGTTTGAAGTATTGATGAATCACGTCACTTGAGCGGGGGTGGGACTTGCTTCGGTTGTACCAGGTAAACAGTCCGTGTGGCGGAGCGCTCGAAATGTCGTCTGGATCTAGATCTAGTCTGGATAGATATTTGTGTATTGTGTGGAGAAACGTTCAACTTGCATTATAAAAGAAACAAGAAACATCAGACTGTAAACAAAGAGCGGCACGTGGAAGTGGAAGTCTTGGTCCAGACATACATAGGGAGCAGAAGCAACTCAAGCAAGCTACACTGGAAGCCCAAAAACTTGGCTGGTGCCCCCAGATTCTAAATTGTCATCAGTAAAAAAAAATATAGGCGATAGGCAATGGGTTCTGAGATTGCATATGGCTTTAAAAGGACAGCTGTTGTCATAGGTTGGTCCATGCAGTATAGTCAGCCTTATACCATATCATTCACACTGAGCCATTCATTGAGATATTGTGTTTAACTTCAGTTTGCGTACAAAGTTTAAACGTTGTGCTCGGCGATTGACCTTGTCAATCATCGCTGAAGAGACCTTCAAACAGAGGAGCAGAGGACAGTGATTTCATTAGCCATTCGCTGAATGGTGTGTGTGTGTGTGTTGATGTGCATGTGTGTAAATGTTAATGATATAAGAAATGGAAGGATGGCTAAATGAAAGCCATGTAAAATGTCAACTGTGCACGTGTGTGTGTGTGTGTGTGTGTGCTTTTTAATTTTCATTATTGCTCCCATCTCTCTCTCTCTCTCTCTCTCTCTCTCTGTCTCTCTCTCTCTCTCTCATGCTCGCTGTCTGTCTCTCACGCTCTCGTTTTGCAATTATAACCTCCATTAATTATGAATCAGGCCCCGGATGAACAGGGCGAAGCCGCTGCCACAGTCGATCCAGCCAGGCGGCAGAGAGACCTAGCAAACTCCTGAGCTGTTGACGTTGCCTACGGTAGCACTGCGTTTTAATTTTCCATTTATTAATTCAGGTTGCTACTGGTATGAGCAAAGAGGGGAGGGAGGGAGGGGAGGTGCTGGAGGGATGGAGAAGGGGTAGAGCGCGGCATATAGCTATAATTATCCCACATTATTAGTAATGATAATAATATTGCTGAGAGAGTGGAATTTGTTTGCCCCTCAGCCTTGCCCACTGCTACATTTTGGA
>JAOVVB010037225.1:0-15305 GCA_028570985.1 Heterobranchus longifilis
CATCATCAAAGCAGGTAAATTTACCGTTCATTAAGCAATAGTCTCCTGGCCAATAATTTTGTTTTTTTTGCTATTTGTCTATAGATACAGGAAGCTTAAACAGTGGGGGATCAAGGAGCAAAAATAAATAATAAATAAATAAATAAATACATTGGCAAGACTTGAGTAATCAGATTAAATATGTAAACCCCTACGAAATTTAATGCACATTTCTTTTCTTTTTTCTCTTATTGCTTGTCATTTCCAGCAATTTTATCAGCTGTACTGTAGCTAACTAGGTAATTAAGCTCAGGTTAGCCTCATGATTTGATTGAAAACAAAAACAAAATCACGTAATGTAACTTTGGCTGGAGTGTGAACTTCCCCAAATCCATTAGAGCAGGATTAGCTAGTTAGCCAGAGCAGACAAATACACTGTTTAATCCATTCTTAAACTTTTGCTCTTGCATTTCTTGTTTTGGAGAGTGTGAAAAAGAAACCAACATCCAAACTTTAAATACAAAGTATCACCCCTTATTACAGCCACATGCACACTGCTTCAACATACCGCTGTTCAGAGAACGGTTTTGTGATCGGTCATTCCACCCGTTGATACAATCATTTTCCTCTGACACTCATCACATACAGGCTAAAAGAGGCTGTATAACCCTGCTTTCAACCCAGGAGGTTCGTTCTTCACCATTCTATGCCTGATTTCATATGAAACCACAACAAGGAGCTTAGCCTGCCACAAGGTTCAAGGAGTCCATCATTTTTACAGTTTATAATCATGTTAAATGTGTAAGAACATCATAAGATCTAAGACATGGTTATGTCACATGAGTCATGTTATATGTGTTATACGTGTACATTTTCATCCAACTTGATAATGGAAAAATAGCCTTGGAAAAGCCATGATGTAATGAAATTAATACGATGCTCTGGCAGCATTTTGATCCAGTTGATATTTTTCCGTGGCTCTCAGCTTTCCCTTAGCCCTTAGCCAGACAGGTCAGTAATGAGAAAAACTTGTTTCAGTCTAAAAACATGGCTTTCCAAGGCTGGCTGGAAACACACTTTGTTTGGCTCTTATGACCAGACCCTAAGTGGGTCAGCCATAGTAATGGGCCGCTCCATCGTCCTTCGTCTGGTAATTCGGAGCATTGATTGAACTCAGTCTCAACCTGTGCAGAGAGGCAGAAGACACGGTATCACTCAGGAGGAAAGAAAGATAAAAACAGGAGGGGTGGTCGAAGGGAAAGATGATGTTCTCATATGCTTGACTTGGTCTCCGAAAGGAACATGTATTTCCAAATATAGCAGTGACCCGAGGACATGGTATTTAGTTCTCTGAAGACCAAATTCCCCGGAATGAAAGTTATCTGAAAAGCAATTAACCATTCAATATCCACGTGATTTATGCTCTTTGTTTACAGATGGAAATGTAAGCAACTACCAGAATTAATTTTCATGTGGGCATGCTAACGTCAGCCAAAAGTACTGCCTCTCTGTGCTCTTTTGAAATGTAACCAGCATTGACTTCACCGTTTCAACATGTGCACCATATGAACTGTGAAGTTAAGTTATGCAGTGCTGTACAATCCCAGTTTTCGTTCACAGTCACAGTATAGCTTCTGTAATTAGGCATAATATAGTGTACATTGCTGTTCCGATACCAATAATCTTGTTTTCATAATCAATGAGTCCCAGAGGACATGTGATGGATTGTAATGCCGCATGAACACAGCCTGACATTAATGATTTAAATTTTCAATACCATGCACCGCCGTATTGTTTGTCCTTGCCACATTTCCACACATCTATTTCGTATTGAATACCATTCATCATTCCTCAGTCAAACATGCTTCATGTGAGTACACATAATGTGGTCGTAAAAAGACGGATGCTGCGCCGCATAAGAAGCAGTAGATAATGGCCCTTTTTGGACTTGAGGGGATTTGTCACTTTTGTTTGTACACCAAATGGCAAAGTACATCAGCAAGGACAACTGTGGTTTACACGAACCATTGGCAGGCAGCCAAGCAAAGAGTAATAACAGAGACGGGAAGAAAAAGGAGCTACCTTACATCATCTATTGCATTGGAGACCGACAGGAGAGTGATGTGCTGTATATGTGTCACATAGGAGTTTTTAAAGGGCTTGAATTGTAGCACATACTATTACGATGGCTGCTTCAATTGCCTCCCTTTACTTCACATTCAGCTATCTGTACAATTATTGTGTATGAATCTGACAAGAGTATAACATGCAGGAAAAAAATTGTATTTATTTGTGTGAAAGTAGCAGCCTATTGAACTACATCTCACGCAATAGGCTGACCCTGAAATTCATTTTCAAAGCACTGAGCATATTTTCCTTCCAAGAGGTGACCGATTATTTTGAAACATTCTAATTTGTCTGTAGTCCATTTCCAGCCCTCTGAGGTCAATAAATAGATGCTGCACCTACACACAAATAGTATTTTTCCCCTGTGGCCACCCCCTCCCTCTCTTCTCTTCCTGACAGAGCTTTCGCTGCCTGAGCCAGATGGCATTTCTCAACACAAATGAACCCCGCCGACGAACGCACGGCCGTAACACGACAGAGAGAAAATAGTGACGGTCCGAGTGCGGTGTCTCTGAATAAATCATGGGCTGGAGAACAAAAGGCTTCCAGCAGTTTGATCAACGAAGCTCATTTAAATCTCTTTTTAATACGCTAAGACCTGCAAAATGCATCAACCTGGCTGCATTAAACTCAGCTTAACATTTACAACGATGGGGAACCTTGTCTGAAGGAGCTGTTAATTCCTCATTTATTTTGTGGAAAAGGACACTCTGAGGTGCACTGAGTTAATCTCTATTAGTTGATGACAGTGTACATTTTTGCTTTCATTAATCGGCCAACTTTCTCGACAACAGGCTCGATGTGCAGCTAGTAACAACTGTGCTTTTATTCTACTTTATTCTAAATATTGTAATGTGCCAATAGCAAAATGTATAAAAGACCACAAGAGGTCATGCTGGATTGAAAGAAAATATCAATTACTAAATTAAAACCTCTGAATCTGACCCTTTGTAAATGTAACCACCCAAGGTTTCCCCCAGTGTATTGCAAGCCCGGCGGCCCAAAAATGTATCTTTTTTTGGCATAGGCTCTGAGCAATTCTCAATTAATAGGCGCCATCTTGGGGTCCAGTATCTAGTTCTTATAATACATCCATGGTACTGATGTTAGTACTCAGCTCAAAGCACAGTTTGCACCTAAGTACAGCCTCACAGCTGCCAGCATGGCTGTAGATTCTCAGTCTTGTAATCTCTAAAATAACCTCTGATTGTATTTGATTGCCATAAAGTTTTGTTGCCATTTTCTTTTAGATTTGATTAATCTGGACTAAAATCAGAAGGCTTTCATTTAGCTGGAAGCTTCAGACATGCAGGGTTACATTTTTGCAGTAACAAGAGTTATGGAGTTGGCCTTCATCTTTTGAAAACTGCATTGTCTGCCTATCGCATCGACTTCACCTTCTGTTTAATCAGCTCTTTCCTGACAAAGGTCATCAGGAAACATCCGAACCTGGACCACAAATATTAGCCCATTTGTGATCAGAAAGGCTCCGTCCTGAACATTTTTGCCTTGGATTTTTGCAAGCGTAGCCATTAACCTTTTCAAAAATCGAATCTGGATTTGACAAACTGGGGCCCGGCATAATGTGCTTCATCCCTCAGCGTGGATTAAGAAAACAGGAGCCCTTTATCAAGCAGGATGAAAAATCAGAGATAGCACAGTGAGACAGTTTGAGGTAAACTGTATCTGGGTCAGGTCCAGCCTGCCAGACTGTTAGTGCTTATTATTGAACACTGCCATCCTCTTTCTCTGCCTCTCTCTTGCCTCTCGAGTTCATCCAGCAGATCCTCTCTCATATTGACCGCATGCATTACGGGGCTTGGGGAACATGGCTACAAAAGTCCCTCATTAGAAGTTTGGGTTTCTCTGAACATTATGGGAGGAGGTGGAGTATTGATCGCTGCAAGATAGCTAACTGGAAAACACTTCCCATCGGAGCCGACTGAGGCTCATTTGGGAGGGATGCTGCTGGCAAGCTGGAGACTATTCCACATCTGGTTATTGGACCCGGGGCGGTAGTGAATACAGTATGTTTCTCCTGCAATCAGGAAACACTGGGAAATCTATATGTGGTAATTACAAATTCATGCCACCACTGTGAAATTGAACACTTGGCGTCATTATAAAGTAATGGGCGCATTAGAGGGAAGTTTGCAGCGATGATTTCCCTCTCGTATGAGTATCATCAGCAGCGATCCACACAAATGCAACATTAGCCCGTCAAATTGCACAAAGGATGGTATTATATGAGAATGCAGCACTGGGATCTACTTTTCCTTTATACAAAAACAAAGTGGCTCAAAAACTACAAATACAGCAGCATATAGATGGTTCACTTGGTTCAAAGTAAATCCTTTTCTTTGCTTACCAAGCTCATTTGGAAGCCATTAATTCAAGGAGGCTTTTCGTATCTCTACTACAATGGCCAATTTGTACATGAGAATGTAAAATATGCTATGACTCACATCCATTCCGTCTATCTGTAATGTAATTACCTCACATACCGTAACTCCCACTATGATTCCATAAATATTCATGCAAATCCAACAATTCATAGGAGGCACATATTCACTATTAAGTCTGAAGTGGCGCGTGTGCTTTATGGCAAAAAATATCCCTGACTCGGTATTTGATATGGGACATGAATGGCGCTGCTATTCTCACTGCTGACAGGGTAAGACAATGGATATAGGTCATGGAGAATGAGGTCCACTTAAAAAGTGCTCATCATACTGGAAGGCAGAGTCATTATTTTTCACAGGAACTCAGTAATGGGCTCACACGGATGCAGAGATGAAAGACCAACATCTGCTTTCATAGTCATCTCTCAAAGACCATTTTTACAAATGTTATCCAGCCTATTTCACCATCATCGACAGCCTTTAATCAATGCATAAAGATCGTCCGACTCTGCCATATCGGCCCTATGAAAAGCCTGTTTGAAAGAAAACACTGTTTTCAATCCTCATTAAAGATATTGGTGCAATACTTTGTTTTCCTAACATCAAAGCATCTCTGATTCTTCCGTTACTGTTCAGATTTAAATGCAGATGCTCCCAGATAAACACACCACCTTTTACAAAGTGTGGAAATGATGAACTCTCGCCTCACTTCACTGCAGTTAAGATGTCACAACTCAATTATGAGTCCAACTTTACATCAGGAAGCTGTGATTTTTCTCTCCACACTGTAGTTAAAAGGCTTCTTGTAATTCACCTCGTATATCCGTTTAGCATGAAATGGTGTGTACAAAGCCAATTGAACTTGAGACAATCCCTTCATAATTACAGCTCTTCCCGTCCCTTAACAGCTATTGGTCCTTGGTGTCGCTGAATGAGAATTTGGGCCCAGTCATCTGGAAATGAGGAAGGAGGGAGGTGACTGGACAGTATTTGTTGGCCATGCTCGATGAAGCCACTAATTGTCCTTGGCCATGTAAAGCAAACCTACATGTCCCATCCTTTTTTTTTTTTTCATTATTGCTGCCGTGCCGTCTCTTTATTCTCCCAAACCACCTCCGCCGCCGCCACTGTGCAAGGTCACTGATGAAAAGGGGCAAAGGGCACAGCATGGACACAATATTACCAGTAGATATTTTCTTAACAAGGAATATCTTTCTTTTCTACCTGAAACTGTCGTTTCCCTCATAAGCTGGTTTTAAAAAGATCATTGGGCCCATATTAACAAAGTGTCTCAGAGTAGGAAAATCAGTCCATTGTCAGTGGTGCATTTCTGGTCCTACATTAAAGGCCCTACAAGGACCTTTTGACTGGTTATGAAGCAGTCTAAATTTACTACCTATGTCTCTATATGACCTACACAAGCAAACGAGGCCATCAGCAACAATATCTGGATATTTCTATATAGTTATTCAATATACATGTTCCCGGGGACAGACAATGAAACGATTCACCCAGACCGGAGGTACCTGTGTTTACATCATGAACGCAGTTATCCAGGCTCACAGAACTTTATTTTTCAAGTTATATATTGTGATTATTGCTGATACTGGGGCAAGACTAGCAAAAAGGAAAAAAAGAAAGAATTGAACGAAAAACAGAGAAAAACTAAAAGGGAAAGTGATCGCACTGGCGAAAACGCAGATCTGAAAGGATCAAAGATGTCGAGACTTTATGTTATATCTATTTTATTTATGAAATGCATTGTGAGACGTGGTTATACATCAATATATCAATTTACGTTTTCTGCAGTTACGTCCTCCAAATACTTGGGCTGGTTACGTTATCTAACGTACTGCTACAAGTATGTTACCATAACAGAAAGACCACAGAGTCATTTATTTTGAGGTCAGATGAGGTGTAACTCACGGTGGACATTAGTACAACTTAAAACATAACATTATAATGTTGGCCTTCCTACACAGCTCTATCTTGCTGTTATCTTAATATTATGAAGACATACCATCACTTGGGAATTTTGAAACACTACCATTTTTGTCTGAAGGGGCTGCTAAAATCAACACAAAATTCCTCATAGGGCCTTTAAGGACAAAGAATAAAAGTACTTTAGCAAATTTCATAACCTATAGGATATTTCTCCAATCTCAATATGTAGGAGAGCTCCAGAGAGGGAGCGTGTGTATGCTCCCAGGATCTGTATGTTCCCCAGCTCAGTGTCCTCTTAATATGACACTAGAGCTGCAATGATTAGTCGACAAGTGGATCGACAGAAAAATAATTGCCAACTATTTTAATAATTCATCGTTAAAGTAATTTTTTCATGCAAAAATGCTGTTTTCAGCTGCTCAAATATGGAGATTTCCTGCCTTTCTCTGTTTTTTAACTGAATATCTTTGGGTTTTGGACTGACCAAACAAAACATTTAAAGACATCACCTTGGACTTTTTACTATTTTCTGACATCTGAGAGACCAAACAATTAATCGAGAAAATAATCGATAATGAAAATAATCGTTAGTTGAAGCCCTAAACTCTTTATTCCAGGTTCATGCAGGGAAGGCTGGTCTCAACAGAACACAACCAAGTATCAAACAGAGACAGAACTGAAAAGCACAGGACTTAAATACAAACTAATGTGATGAGGGGATGAAGTGCAGGTGGAGAGAAGGGTGGAGCAGCTCAGGTGAGGAGAATGAAGTGATTATCAGGAGAACAGGCAGCGAGCTGATTGGCTGGAAAAACTCTGGGAGCAGGAAGTACTAACGAGGCTGATTCAGAGCAGGTGTGGAGATGTGCAAAGGAGGGAAAAAACAACAAACAGAAAACCAAAAACCCAGAAAACACAATCTTCTTACTAAAAAAAAAGACAAATCATCAAACCGCCTGAGAACATGAATATAAACTGACTGTCAGCCTGACATACACTAGAAGACTTTGAAAATACATTTTAAAGAGTAAAGTGTGACCCCCCCCTCTCATATCTAAAGACAATGTGAGTTTCTAGTCAGGCTACACGATTTTGCAAAGACTGGGGATCTTGCAGTGTCATTATTTGCTCTTTAGAGATTATTCCCCATCCAGCTCCTGGTGGAAAATATTATGCCAAACTCCCTTGAAAGAAATCTGACATATTAACAATTCCTTACATGTCCCCAAAAACACAACTCTAGAAGCACAAGATAAAAGACATCATGTCGACAGTATTCTTATCAATTTGGCATGAATATAATCCATAAAGAGAAACTGTATTACGTACAAACTTTGTTTTCCGTTGGTTATCTGCAGTACTTTAGTAGGAGAAGACCATGGCAATGACAGGTGAACCGAAAAATGAAGATTTCTCACAAAAATAAGTGCTAGTTGGTGGATCAGATATACACGGTAAATTACACGCTGACTCTTGTTCACTCCACAACTCCAGCAACACTCATGATTTCATTCCAACATTAGGTATTTGTCTGTGACAGTGAAATTGCTTAAAGTTGTTTGGTGTAAGGCCAGCATAAGAATATACATGAATAGCTCGTCTGTGACTTGGTTCGGAAAGTCGTAAACAGTTTTGGGCAGGTAACTTGAAAAATGTAGAAAGTACTTCACTTTGTAATTCTTTAACATTTCAGTACTTGTTACTGAAAAAATTAATTGCATTACAGTATACTGTCCAACAATCTCACAGAGACATCACACCCTCTTCTTCCTTCTCCTTGCTGACAGTCAGCGCAGGAAACTTCATAAATAACTCTCAGATCTGACGTAGGAGTGTTTGTAGTCCCACACGATTCCTCAGAGTGATTTGTAGATGCTTGATAAATACAGGCCTGGGCTTATTTAAAAAAAAATAAAAAATCCTGCATATATTTTGACTGTGGCCAAATTGCACAGTGGACGATTAATGCTCATATATGGATTGCCACTTTACCATGACACGCACTAATGCATTTCATGGAGAAAATGTATAAATCTGACGAAATCACTGGCGCCCGTCATTTTTCAGTCTAATGGCAGTAGCATTAACAGCTGCTAGTCGCTGTCTTATAGCCATTTATTACCACCCCTGTTCTCCTAGTCTGCCATTCCACTACCATAGCACTATAAATCAGGGGGCAAGAAGGGGGCCGGCACCCTCCATTCATGCCTGAAATATGGAGCAGTGTGAAGCCTGTGCACCACAAGCTGAGGTGGATATCATGTCTGAAACGTAGCATTTAAAAGTCACTCATAACTTCTCTTTTGCCTCCGGGTCAAATACTTTGCATTACACCATGGCCTGTGTTGAAATACTCCACTATTATCATGCTTACATCATTTCTATATTACTGCATGATCAGTCATGTTGAATAGTGGCTGTTGATAGCTTTAATATCTTGGCTGCTTTAAAAAAAAAAATACTATGAGAGATGTTATAATATAAGGGGGGAAAATATGTTTTTAAAGGCTGACTCCATCTGTGTGCTTTTCCGTGTTTTTCAAATGAAAATGCCCACTCGGCCTTAACAAAAAGCAGTGACGTTACCCATAGAGGTTACCACCATAAGACAATCAGAAAGGTTATCAATAATATGAATGTTTGGAGCTATGTAATGTAAGCTAAGCCAAACAATGTACTGCTGTGGACACCATGTTTGTTTGGATCCGAAAGTCACACATTAACACAACTGATCGCAGCAGCAGAACACCAGCAACTCAGAGGTAAAATTACTGTTTTTGTCAATGGAGTCTGGTGGCTTTGACAAGAGTGATATAATGCCTTCAGTTCCCTGTATTTAAATTGTCTTCCTTTTTTTAGGTGGCTAAAATGTGTTTTTCTGCAGCCCTGTCCACAGCAGTACTATTGCTCTCTTGAAAACCACCAGACTCCTTTGACAAAAACAGTAATTTTATGTCGCTGCTGCTCAGTTTACTTAGTTAGTTATGAGTCACGTTATTGTGTGACTTTAGGAAACAGGAACTAACGTGGTGACCACAGCAGTACATTGCTTAGCTTCCATGCTGGTAACATTACTCCTGTCTGCTTCTCCAAACTGAGTCCATGCAGACACCTACAGTATGCCAGGTCACGTGGGAAATGATTTTAGAAGGGCTTGTTGGGACCGTCTGTTGTTTTTTCCAATGTATCCTTAACTTTTTTGTAACTATGCCCCTGCATCTGTAAATACCAATACAAAAAAAGATTTAAAAAAAAAAAAGGGCTTGTTGGGAAAAACAGCATTTTTGATGCTAAAGTATTTAGACCAAAATTGTAATGTTTGGATTTGAATCCAGAAGGAACACTACTTGGAAGCTAAAGAATTATATAAAAAAGAAAAGAAAAAAAGAAAATAATGGAGTTGGCCTTTAATATCTGGTCTATTTTTTTTTTTTTTTTTAAATAACTGTGAGAATAAAAGGGGGGGGGGATTATGTTTTTAAGTACAAATGCCTTCTTGTAGCTTTTCTGAGAGGTTGTGGTGCCTGGAAACACCAGGGGGTATATAAATGTTTTGGCCACAACAGCGCAGGCCAATATATCCCTGCTTGGCCCGTTTGCTCCTGTGTGGCAAAGCGGCGGCACACTGCATTTAATTTACTCGTGGCTCGACTAAATGTACCGGGGGAGGTGCTCCATAATTCATGAGGGAAGAGAAGAGAAAGGGAGAAAAAAAACATGATGAATCTACGGTTGCTATTCATGCACTTTCAATTGAATGTTAATGGGCAGAGACAAAAGACGAAAAGAGATGTAGCAGAGATAGAGATCTGAGGTTAAAACAACAAGTTAAAATGTGTGGATGTGTTTGTGTGTGTTTATATAGACGAGGGATGATCTAAAACTGAATTCCAATGAGAGAGAGAGAGAGAGAGAGAGAGAGAGAGAGAGAGAGAGAGAGAGAGAGAGAGAGAGAGAGAGAGACTTTTCATTAATCATTGCCAATTCTGTTCCTGACCATTTTCTTATCTCCATAATTAAGTAATTAACAGTTCTTGGTGCCAGTTAGTCCTGCGCTCGGACGGTACACAGCAGGAAAATAATAACACTAAATCACTCAACCGTTTGGGGATTTTGGAAAAGTGCCGCATGGTAATCAAAGACTAAAGGTAACATGTGAAGAAATAGATATTGGCTTGGCAGGGGCCAGGAGGAAATATTCTCACCCTCTCCGCATGCACGCCATAACAAACACATACACATATACACACACAAACTAATCTAAGAGATGAAAAATGACCACAGGCATTTTCACACACTTAACATGCCAGCACATGCGCTCATGCACAAATTCACCCAGAGATGCGTAGACCTGACCTGTAAATCAACACTTGACAGGATGGAATTTATCACAGATCTTTGCACTTTTCCCTTTACACATGGGAATGCCACACAAATGCCATTGTGCAATAGTGATGTATAGCAGGGATTTTACATCATGATCATGACAAAGATAGACTAAAGTCCTGGGGGACAATGAAAAATGGCAGTCAATTAAAGTAAAACTGAGGTTAGTTTAAAAAGAAGAAGAAGAAAGAAATCAGTATATAAATCCCAAAAAGGGAGGGGAATTGACATTTCAGTATGTGCATCTTCATATTTCGGCTCACATTTATGCATTCTTTTTCTTAAGCATATTCTGTGTGCCTTATTGGTCTTTATATCCGAGTCACATTACAGGCTCAACCTTCACTTGCCCAGCTTCCATAAACAATGGAAAAATCAAACGGGTGCCATCTCTCCATGTAAGGCTCTGTGCACCTGATGCAAACTCAGTTTATTGTAATTTATTGGACGTGATCTTACACACACCTATAAAAGTTAACAAGTTCACTCTTAAACCCAGGCTTGGACATTTATAAGGCTGTAGGAGACATCGTGTTGCATCGCTCAGAGAGACACGGAGAACACAGAGGACGGTTGTTGAAAGGGCCACTGATGTATTGGTCATCCTTCGCTTCCTTGGACTTCAATGAATACATCTTTTCTTTGATCAGCTAAAGTTGTTTATAATGATTCTCTATTAGTGGCACAGTCATTACCCTTTCCCTTGGGAGTGATGCACCCCCACCTTTTAACACACACACACACATGCACACACACACACACGCATACAGGCTATTCATTCCCGTCACCAGCAGAATGTCTGGCAGATTAAAAAGAGAAAGTGCACATATCTCAAAGTGCTCATACATCAAGCACTCTTTGCTGCTGGTCGCTCTCCCTCTGTGGAAGCCATTCTACGGAAATGTCCACTTTGGGAATGGCAAGTTGTCTGAAAATGTATTTAATTTTCTAACATTTTTAAACTTATCCCACATTATTACATAACTCATTGACTTCATTAATACACATTCATGATTTAAAAATCTTAAATTGGTATGTTACCCATAAGAAGGTAGCACCAGTGACAATTTTCATGAAAAATGCATTTTACAAAAAGGCTGCTACAGGGCATCAAACCACATGTTGTCAAACATGGTATAGGTTTGTTTGTCAATTTTATTTACAATTCCATAACAATAAATTGTTCATACCAGTTGAATCAACTAAAAGTCAAGTGATGTCATCAGTGTGATATTATTTATTTTAAATTTTTTTTTGTTATACGGGAACACACGTGACACGACTTCAGGGCACCGCTACTTTCATTATTAGTTATGCATACAACATTGTATTTCAAATGGTAGAAAAACACTTGACCTCAAAATATGCCACATGCCCTCTATATGTGATTATTTGGACCATAGACTGTATATAACGATATAAGTGAAGCCAAAACATCTGGATCGCCCCCTGGTGGCTAGTTGCAGCACAGGTCATAAGCCCCGCCTCCTCCATGTTAGTGGATGGGACATGAGCTAAACCAAAAACTCAAAGTACATGTCCAATGAAATTTTTCCAAAGATGGTTTTTGCCATTTTAGGTAGTCTTGAGCATGCCGATGTTTGTTCAAGTGTTAATATTTCAGATAAGTTTGGTTTTAATTAGTTATGTGATGCTATAAAAACGGGGTGAAACGTCATGATTGACAGCTGTGACGGAGTCGCGATTGGTCGGGCGGGTGTAGCCTATGGGCAGGACTTTGACACTGCTCGATTGCTACTGCGCAGACTCCAAAATTACAACATGGCGGCGCCTGCAGCCTGGATATTTTGGCTTGCCTGAAATACTAAATAATTGATTAAAAAACAAATTTTGTCAAACTGATGGCTCATGAAGGTGTAATTGTTCAAAAAACATACAGTTTTATTTTAAAACATAAATAAATTGTAACCCTGAAGTGCTTTTCAAATGTAATATTTCTGTAAAAGCTAGGAACAGGAAAGCTCTTGAGCTGGAGGTGCTGGTGGTGTTGGGGGTGTCTATATGCTGGTCTGTGCTGGACTTTGTGCAACTCTTCCATTTTACAGGTTTTTTTTTTTTTTTTTAAAGACAGAGATAGGGAGGTCTTTCATTGCACCCGCTGTCTGGGATAGTTAATCCCACGCTATAATAGGCTCTCGTCGCCTCAACAATGTAGCCGGGCATGTCCCTTTGATTTGGAGACCTTGTTCCAATCTGGCTCCAATCAGTGTGTTGAGTTTCTTGGGGCACTGCTGATTTTCTCGCTTCAGATGAGTGATCGCTAGGAGACAGCCGGACATGCGCTGCCAAGTCCGGATCGCATGTGTTGAAAAATCACACAATCTCACACTGAAATGACCAACCTGTGTGTGTGTGCGTGTGCGTGTGCGTGTGTTCTACCAAGGTGCTATGGTAAACCAAAATGTACTGGCTGGCCTCCAGTTTGAAAGTTCTTTAATCCTCCATCTGCAGGAGAGCATACAGGTTGCACAGCACACCTCAACACGAATACCTTCACACACACACATTCAAGCACCGCGGTGATATTATGCTGTTTGCGTTTGATGTGGGCGACTAAAGAATCCTCTCAAAACCCAGTATAAAGCAGCCACAGTGGGAAGAACAACCTGCTGCTTCGATTGAAGTGCACTTGTCAATGGCAGACCTGCCGGATCAAAACAACCACGACGAAACCCCTGCGGCTCGTACACCTTTGTCATTTTCTTTTAGAAGACACATTGTTAGACATTCAAAGGGGACGTGGAAGAGGTTATTACTTTGTCAGAGAATATTTCCAACTGACAAAAGATGAAGAATATTCTCCCTCTCTTGGTAACGGCGGGAGAAAGTGAGAGGAAGAGCGAGTAACCTTGGTGGTTGGCGATGCACTGACCCAGGTCACTTTGTCTGATGTATGATGCAGCATCACAGAGCACACAGCACATTTATTAGGCGGTGTAATGATAAAAAGATAGTGGGGGAAATGGATGATCGTTGAATTGGAGCCCACACATGGAGACGAGGCCTCTGCTCGCAGTCTCCTGGCGGTAATATCATAAAGCGGGCGAGAGAAGATGCTCCTCGGGAATACAAATGTTGCCTTTAAGTTGGAAACGTGTGGCCTGAGATGTGCCACCATATTGAAGGTGGGGGAGTGGGGGATTTAGATCTTTAGCCGATTAATCTTTGTCATCATCTTGGCATTGTGGAGAAGCAATTTAGATGGTAAATACAGTTTGTGATCCATATATCATCTGGTTGGTGCCGTGGTATGCCTAAGTTTGGCTGCACATTTGGGGGCTAAGCAAGATTTATGCTAAATAAATGGTCTTATGTGTCATTGAGATCTTTTATTTCTTGTTACAGCAACAACAAGGAGGTTTTATAAAAGCATATCTGAATTTCATCACTTGTAGTAAAAGTTTAACTTGTTGGATGAAATGTCTTCAGATGTTAATGGAAGGAGGAATGTGTTACATTATAAAGCAAAAACAGACATTTATCAGCAAAAAACTAACTGAGAAATGATAGATGATGAATAAATAAATAAATCAATAAGAGAGATGTTCTGTGGGGAGAAACTTGTTGGCTGCTTTGAGATAAACAGTTTTTTTTTATGTGGGCTTTCAGATAGCTCAAATAGCTCTGTGTTAAACAATACACAGGGTTGACTTGGTGTTGGCATATTTCCACAGGTACTGGTAAGATGATGGAATATGATGAAGGAAGTCAAGTTTGAGTGAACGCCAAGGCTTATCACAGTAGACGCCAAACCACAGCACAGCAGATAAGACTAAACTTTACAACTCTGTAAAGTCATCTTGTAAACAGTTATTTCATGCTTGATGACTGCAAGCTAAACAGTAGAAATACCACAAGTTAAGTCTTTATGCCTCCTGGCATTATGTTTTTGGGTTATCTGTCCGTCTGTCCCATTCTTATGAACGTGATATCTCAGGAACGCCTTCACGGAATTTCTTCAAATTTGGCACAAACGTCCACTTGCACTCGAGGATGAACTGATTAGAATTTGGTCATCAATGGCTGAAGGTGTCAGATTTATGGGCTCTGGGGCTCGTCCGTATTGATTGGCCAAGATAGTGTTGTGCCGGATGACGTTGTGTTGCAGTAAACATTTTTTGTTTATAACGCAACTAATTGAACTCACTCAAATGCAGTCTCTATTTTTCCTGTTATTAGTCCCAAATATTTTGCTCTCAAGAAATTATTAGGAAATAATATACTGTAGACCTGTTAAATAAAGTGTTGCTGCAATTTTTTTTTATCATCAAGGAGGCCATTATGGTGACATCATGTTCGTGTTTGTCCATACCATACCGGTCTCATTCCCAACTCATCAAATACCCCCGCTTTGTCACGGCCCTCTGCGTGTGATACTGACACACAAGCCACCCATTAGCATCTGTATGAGATGCACTGGGCTTTCAAATAACTCCAATGTAAACC
>JAOVVB010037234.1:4602-30168 GCA_028570985.1 Heterobranchus longifilis
CCCCCCCCCCCCCCCCCCCACGCCATAAATATAATGTAATAAGTTCCAAACATGATGCTGCTTTATGAGCTCTGCAGTACAAATACAACACAGGCTTTACAGAGAGCACAGCACCTGTAGTATGGGCATGACCGGGTAAAGTGCCTCATTGAATCTGTCCCAGGTTGACGCTGTCATCATCAATCGTCCTTTGAGCAGGAATAGCAGGATATCCTTGGCAGCAACATTCACCTATACATCACAGGTAAACTGCTGAATTCACAAAGGCACTGCTGACAAAACATTTACTGGCAAGTACTGTAAGTGACACATTTCGAAATGTCTAAATTACACGACACTGGTGAACACTGACAGTTTAGCATGACCTTAAAGGGGACATATGCTCATTTTCAGGTTCATACTTGTATTTTGGGTTTCTACAAAGAACATTTTGCATGTTTTAATGTTCAAAAAACGCATATTTTACAGTCCGTCTGAATATACTTGTATTCACCATCTGTCTCAAACGCTCCGTTTCAGCGCTTGTCTCTTTAAGCCCCCCCTCCTGTAAAGCCCAGTCTGCTCGGCTTTGCGAGAAAAATGTGGCACACCTTTGCAAAGGTAGTTCAAGCCGTAGGTGGAGATACTCAGATGTGTGGCAGTATATTCTAATGAGCCTGCGTGTGGCATCGGAAGGGGAGCCAAATCTGAATGGCTTGTGGAAATCCCATGTTTTCTGATCGAGGCAGCCCACAAAAAACTGACTGTGTTGTTTTATTTCACAGTTTGTGGGTTGACAGGCACCCGAGATACCCAAATGCATGTGCACAAACCGTGAGTTTTTCATATTATGTCCCCTTTAAAGTAATGTACAATAACACACACAACACACAGAAATCCCTGTACGTCTACTCTCATGAGTACTTGTGTATTTGTATGTTTCCATGTATTGTGTTTGTTGTTTCCATCGTGGACCACTTTGGAAATAATAATACTTTAGTAATGCTTTTAAGTGCTAACCACTGGGATTTTGTGACATGACACTCCTTTGAGTTGTTGTGCTTTTAAATTCCTAATAAAAAAATAACACCAAATCAAATTCATTAGTTTGTTAAATTTATTCCTTGCAACCTTGACCTAACATGTTAAAGAAATGGCCAAAATGGCCTCGCTCCAAAAAAATTGTTTCTATGAAAAAACAGGAAGTACACACACGCATTTGCCTACCTTCTCTGCAGAATCCTGGAGTCCAAAAGCACTCATTTCATAGAGCACCCTGTGGTGGATAAGGAAGTTGACTCCACCGCAGGCTGCTGCTTCCTGTCGTGACACATTCTGGATGCCAAGGCAGTCCTAGGGGTGCATGTAATCACACCAAAGCACATCATAAATTATCGCCATCCTCTCACTTGCGCTCACATAGAGGAGTTCCAATTCACTTTAAATGTAGCCATGTACTCTCGACGGTGGTTAGTAAAATGTCTGATTTCAAATGTCAAGTGGGTTTTTTATAGCACGCTGTCAAAGAGCTGTGATTCATCCATCTTCATCCTACTTATTTACATATAGCTGCCCCACCAAACAGACCCACATTATGGCTTTAGTAGCCATAATTTTAGCCATGAACCTGCACGCTCTCATTTAAACACTGACTGTCTATATTCCATAGGCTTGCTCTGACCTTGACCAGGTTTAAAGTGCATTCGTATGTTTCCGTCTTGACAGGCAGTGAGGGATGGGACAGCAGCTTGAGGAGAAGTTTCTGGCTCTCTGTTTGGAGGAGGGGGCTGGGCTGATCAAACTTCCACCTAGTGATGGACAACCAAAATCATTTAAACTAGCATAACAAATAGAGAATATATAAACGCAGCAGAGCAAATGACTGAATTCACATTGACATGAACGTACAGGTAAGAGCAGATGTGAACACATTCCTTGATGATGGGTAAGTGCTGGTGAAACGGGAGTCCGTCTATGGCTTGGTCTGCCAGCTCCAATAACTCCAGCCAGTTTTTTTCTCCCTTGATGCAGAAATAAATCAATGAATGAATTAAAAAAAAAAAAGCTGATATGAGTGACAGGCTATAGCCTGAGGGCCACAGCTAGTAACCGTTACATTAGTGTCAGAGTGGTTTTTAATTTCAGAAATGTAGGTTGTATATCTGTAAGAGATGCTCTCTCTTTTACCCCTTTTCCACCAACATAGAACGGGTTCCGTTCCGGTTCGAGCACATACATTTTGAACAGTTTGGAGCATTTTGACCAAAAATAAATTGGTTCAGAACCTGAAAAGTTGGCTCACAGCTGGAACCAAAAAAATAGCAGGTTTTCCTTGACCTAAAGTGCAAACCGAAGTGGGCTTTTTATATTCTAAGGGTTGGAAAGGAAAGATGGAATCTTGCACATAACAGTCTTCTACATCCATTAATAGGTGGCCCATGCTTGTTTTTTTAATAAAAACAAATATCTGTAATAACCGAACAAAAGCTTGCAGGAAACAAAAGCGAGCCGCCGTCTTGCTACTACTGTTTATTTCTGTTGTGCATTGTGCAACAACGCTCTCCGTTGATGACACATTTTGCTCAAAACTGGTAGAAATGCAGGCTGGTTCGCTAGATAGCAGCAAGGTTCCAAGAATCCTGAACTGATCCGGTTCAAGAACCAGAGCCAATTTGGTGGAAATCTGTAGACTGCAGAGCTATTTTTAGCTATTTGCTTACTGTAATTATGTGACAGCTCATACCTCAGCCTGTGCTTCCTTGAGGAAGCTACAAGTCGATTCCATCCAGAGGGCAGCGCGGGTCACCCTCCTGTAGAGGTCATGGCTGTCTGAGTTCACCTGCTCCAAGTAGGCCACCGCTGTCTCTTGCAAGCTGGGTAATAAACTTCCCAATGACGTGTCCAAGCACAGGTGGAAAAGAGCTGTTGCTGTGTTTTCCGGGAGATTGTCACTAGCCTGTGGGAGATTAAGAAACTGTAATTTTCTACTATTTTTGGAGTTTAAGTAATCACAGAAAGCCATCAACAACAATGTATTGTGATTTGGTCACAGCGCACGACAGGGTTATTATAGTAAACTAAAATGAAAAAAAGCAGTGAAAAATATTTTTAGTAAACTGAAACTAAATAAAAAGTAAATTCTTTAAGAAAAACTAAAACTATATTACCTGGTTAAAGAACTAATAAAAAAAGAAAGAAAGAAATGAAGTACATTTTTTAGCTATAATATTTCACTCCAAAAAAAGGAGACAGCATGAATTTCCGTCAATTCTCATTGAACCACAGAAATTGAACAGACTTGACATTCCAGGAGATATCACTACGCAGCAATTGCTTCACATCGGACAGTAAAGTAGTGCGAAGATTATGGCCATTCCTACGCAGTTCTCCAACCATGTATTTTGTATGTATATGTTGCTACATACTTCTGAGACATTATACCAGGCCCTAACAAAAACAAACTAAAACTACTGTAAAACTAAATATATAAAAATACATTTACTAAATATTTCTGAAAAACTGAAACTAAACCAAAACTAGCAAACGCACCATGAAAACGAACTAAAACTAAACTAAAATCGAAAATTCAAAACTATTATAACCTTGAAGCACACACACCTTCTCAAGAGGGAGGATGGTCTGCAGGAGTGTAATGGTGAATATAGCCGTGCCTGTGTAGGCCATTCTGTGATGAACCTGAGAGCTGTGGGGAATGTCTGCTGAATAGCTCTGATGGTAGCTCAGGATATCCCCCAATACATCCATGCAGGCTTGCAGCTTCTCCTTCTAAAAAAAAAAAAAAAACACATGCACAGACAGAAATGTAGACAAAAGCACACACGCCACACAAACACAGCAACGCATCTACATGCACTCATATCACGCGCATGTCCACATACACAGACACACACTGACGCACAGCTACGCTGGCGGGGGGCCAAGAGAAAAATTGCTCGTTCCAGGGGTTAGGAATTGAATGTAATCAGATTTGAGGGTTATTTTGGGACGAGATACAGATCCACCCTATCTCAGTGTGAATAAATTGGAACAATCTATTCTCAGCCACTTTGTTCTAGGGGAGGAGAAATTGAACAATAGAAGAATTGAACCAGCAGGGGGCAGTAGATGTCCTGTGCATTGCTGTGGCTGGCATGAACAGTTCGGGTCCATTCCCATAGGAAGAACCTAGAGGTCTGGCACACAAAAGATGCTCTCCACATAAAGATGACAAAACAGTTCTCAGACTGCGAGGCTCTGGGCATGTATTAAACAGCAGAGAGCCAGAGGGGCCTGGGCTTGACAAGTGTATAAGTCCCCATGCATAAGAACATAGTCAGGTCAGGGGGGGATAACAAATGACTCTGCATGGTAAAAAAAAACAAAAACAACCAGTTTAACACAATCCATTGTGTGGACTTTATACACAAAGTAAATTGAGACATTTATTAACCCAACAATTCTGTACTCGGATAAACCCAGGGGTACAGACGAGAGTTGCGCATTGCATGTGTGAGAAGCTTTGTAACTGGCAAAGAGTTTTTGTAACCTTATATAATTCATTCAGCTCAATCACATGCCTTTCTCCTTGACAGTTGAGTACCGTATGCCCGTGTGTGTCTGGTGGCCATCCCAGCCCCACCACCCCCCCTCTCACTGAACTGTATCCATTCATCTACATAAGAGGCTGTCATGAGTTGTGTTTTGACTTGCCAGCTCCATCCCCACCAGGCTGCGATCGTCCCAGACCAGCTCACAAACACTGTCCCCGAGCAGGAGGACGGCGTCGCACAGCAGCTCCAGAACACGATGGAACACGTGCGAACCCTCTGAGAAAGAAGAGAGGAGGAGAGAAACTCAGCAAGAGCAAGGGAGATTTTTTTTTTTTTTTTTGGACAAGATCAGATATGTGCAAGATCTGATAAGGGCTGGGCGATAATTCAATATGATAATTTATCGTCTTTCAGTTGAATCGTATCGTGATGAAATTATATGTGGAGATATCGGGATACACGATTACGTCGTCTAAATTGATAATATAATATATAATAACTCAAATTTCCTACACTGAATACCCCAAATGTAGTAGAATCCAAGCTATTGTCTCAATCTGATTGCTCTGTATTTGTGTGCATGTAACCATAGTCAGTGCATAGCTGGAAAATTTATTTATTTTTTCTCTATAATTTCACTAATTTTGCACTAACGTTCTTAATTAAATGAGAAGATACTTAGTACTTTTCATTTGTCAAGTATTTAATTCACACAGTATACAGAAATAGGCTTTACCATGTGGTTATTTCATTTAGACGATTCATTGATTACATTACCAGAAAACATGCTATATTGTGATATATATCGTTATCGAGTTATGAAATTAACTTTATCGGGATAGAAGATTTTGGCCATATCGTCCAGCCCTATAACTTTACTCAAGCAAAAAAAAAAAAAAAAGACAGTGGTAACTGATTTGTATGAGAACAAAATCTTTTCCCCTTTTACATAAAAGACCACAATGACTCCTACCTGTTTTAAGCAGTGGTATGGCATGTTCCATGGTGGCAATAGTGAACTGAGCCAAAGTGAGCTGCTGTAACTGCAGCTCCAGGACATCTTCTACACCCAGATCAGGAAGCTCCAAGTGGGCTACATCTGCAGGTGACTGGGGCGTCTGCCCGGGGGCCTGGACTGCTGCTGCTGCTGCTGCACCTCTGTGCGAGCTGCCACTGGATGAATCACAGACAAAGAGAGGAAGACAACTGTAAATTCATGATCTGTACTCGGACCACTCAAATACAAGGGAGTGACGTATGAGCTGTATAGGGATGGATCATAAAAACTGCCATCACGGGAATCAGAAGTGATTTTTAAACACTGTAGAAGCAGCCGCTAGAGGGCTCCTGGTGTTATTCATATTTAAAAAGAATAATGAAATCCTCCACAGTCTTTCTCACGTCGTTTTATCTTAGTGTGCGGGTTGCTGGTGTCACCAGCAATTTTGTCATTATCAAAGCCACAAAAAAATCCTACTGTGTGCACAAATTTCTAAAAAAAAGTATAAGACTGTCTTGTTAAGTGTAAGGTCTGATGAACAGAATTGAAAACAATGCTGAATCATATCAAGAAACTATTTCAGGGTACCCCCAGGGTTTTCCAAGATAAATCTAAGACTTTTTAAAGACCTTTTTAATACAACTTGGGATGAAATTTAAAGCCAACTTCACGGCCATACTGGGAAAAGTATGAAGTGTATAATGGAAAATCAGTCTGGATTTTAAGCCCCAGAAAGAAGCGTAAAGAAAAACACTGACGGAAACTTTATTGTCGTATAACATCCAACTCACCCCAAACACAGTAAATTGTAATGTTTCACACACAGAAAAACATTTATTTATGACGTTACAGTATTTATTAATCCTACAAAAGGACAAGAAAAAAAATTTAAGACCTTTGTCATTGAAATTCAATCCTTTCTTTGTAAATTAAATCCAATACTTTTAAGGCCTTCTTTTGAAAATATTACATTCAATACTTTTTTATTACTTTTAAGACCCCGGGGGTACCCTGTATTTCTACACGCAAGTAGACAGACACCGTTTGTGCCTCAGAAGTGACAGAAGCCAAACTGAGTGAATCTCTGCTCTCACTGCCAACATGCAACAATATCTTCGACAGAAGAACAGCAGAATCTGATGTGCCAAGAGTGCTGCCGTTTTTTTTTATTCTATGATGCTAAATGCACACATTCATGTGGAGTTGCCTGCACACACATACACACACCTGGTGGAAGCTGCATCTCCGTCTTGGCCGTCTCCCCTGGCTCTCTGGCCTGTGCGTCCCACCACAGAGGGCCGAGGAGAGCACTCTGCCGCCGGAGATGAGGCCTGGGAACGCTGGGGCCCCCGCACTTCCTGGGAGTGGGAAAAGGACGAGTTCTGGGACACTGGATCTACACAACCACAGAAACAAAAAAAAAAAGAGGACATACAAGTTGCACATTAGTTGCACATAAACCCTGTATCATAAAGCAAAGAGAAGATTATGGTAGTGGTGTTTACAAATTCCTTATTGTAAGAAATAAATCAGGATTAGATAGCAATAGCTGTGACATCTATTTTAATTAAATCAATGTGAATTTGTGTAGGTCCTTAAGAATTGGTTATGTGAAGTACATGATTCAAAATTGAGTGCCTCATTGCAACCAAATAATAAATATATTAATTTCAAGGTCTCATATTATACTCATTTTCATTGTCTACCGCCTCTGACTTTTGACTCACAGCACAGCAGGGCGGGTCTATGGCAAATCAGTGGTGGGAAAAAAAATGCTGCTTTCTGAATACAGGCTGTGTGCATTTCTCTGTGGATTCAGTGTTTTGATACTTTATACTTTATAATTTTTAAAAAATGTGGTAAGAAAAGATGTGATCTCTCACTTTTTTACAATATGGGACCTTGAAAGATGTACTTTATAATGAAACAACACATGTAAACTAACAGAATACGCATCCAAAACTACTAATCTCACCAGCTGTGACTCATAAGGCATGCTACCTTGCTTTGTAGAGTAGAAGCTTGGATCTTGATGAAAACGTAGTCTCCTCCTTAGCCCCACACAAAGCTGCCGCAGGCAGGAAAGAGCCTGCAAGTGGAGATAGCTCGCCTCACCTTTACCCGAACCCAGACTCAACAGGGCCAGAAGGTTCTGAAAACAGAAGGGGGTATCAGAACAGTATTATTGCTGTGAAGCTGGGTTATGGAAAGGTTTTCTGAAGACATAATAAACAACCAGTAAAATCCAATTAGGATGTTATTGTAATTTGACAAATATATTGGTTTATGTACAAAGACTGTGTAAAAAGCAGGACCTATGAGCTCAGACAGTGATAGAAAAGTTGTAATAAAGTTCGCTAAATAAAAAGGGCAAGTGGAATTGAATTATTGAAGCAACAATTTGTTCCAAGTTCAGACTCCCTGCCCTCTGAAGCTAATGATGTCATGTCTCTAAATCAAAGTCTTTTAATTTGGCTTAATAGCTCTAGTGACTCAAAGGAGGGCCAAGTAAAGCCACAAGAAGAAGAGCACTTTCCCATAATGATTTCTTTTTGATGAGGAGACTGCTGGGTGACAGTATGCTAATACTGCCTTGAGACCGATGTAATATAATGCACCACTTTATTAACAAAATAGTAATGTTCACAAACAGCGGCTCAGCGGGGCAAAATTATGTCTTCCCTCAACACTCAATTGTCAGTGAAATGACGAGCTCAGATAACAGATGCACTTTGTAGCCGATACTCTCGAACCCTAACCCACGATACTGGTAGATACATTAAAACGCGCAAGCCGCTTTTTTTTTTTTTTTTTTTTACAGAAATGGAGAGAGAGCATATCTCTTCAACGTAAAAAAAAAAAAAATCTCTTCTCTCATTTCAATCTAGTACACGATCCAGTATAACCTTAGATATCCCTTGTGTACGCACTAATGTTGGCAGAACTGGTTTCAGGTACTGTGCACCTTAAAGTTGTCACAATGCAAGATAATAATACTAGCATAAGAAACTTGATACCTCTTTCAATACCACAGCAAAAAGAAACAAAAGTCTTTGGCACACAAAATAGGATACTTTTTTTTCTTTTTTGAATTGACAACCTGCACAAAGTGCTGGTAGTGAAAAAGTGACTGAACACATAACACATGTGTAGATCTGCAGGGTTTTTTTTTATAGTTTCGGTACTTTCGATACTATCAAATATGGTTATCATATCATTTTAAACATGTGGTATTGAAAAAGTATCGAAGTATCGATACTTTTGACAACCTTAATGCACCTTTTAAATGGAATGAACTACAAACTGCCCTCAAACTAGAGTCTTACATTCCTCATGGGAGTTTAAAGCTTTGTTATCTGATGTGTTTTTATGATCCTTGTAACAGTTTTTTTTTCTTGTCGATTGTGTTGTTTCTGTTTTGCTGATTGTGTTCTTGTGAATGTTTGTTCTCGGGTCTCACTTGGAAAATATGTTAATCTTAATGAGACTACCTGATTAAATAAAGATTAAAATTAGAAGTAAAATAAACATATAGCAGTTTCTGCTAAAGCCAACAAGACCAGGACAAGGACAGTTTGAGCGCCTGCAGACAACTTGGACCGGTTTTAAAGAATCGTTGGTATTCGAGGAAGCCTTCAGAGTGAAGAAGCAAAACATTCCACCAAGGACTTTCAAACCCTGCAAGAGGTACATCATGACCAAACTATATCCTCACAGCAATCTAGTGCCTGCTCAAGCAAAGTAAGCCTCCAGAGTCCTCCACAACCTCCTACAAGATCAGGGACACCGAATTATAAATTGGTGTTTTGTTCAAGGACACCATTTGACAGGTTATTATTTTGACAGTGGCTTGAGTGACCATCCCATAAATCCCATTATGGGATGGTCACGCTAGCCACTCAAAACAATACACGCCATCTTAATTGATGTGAATAAACAAGAATACGAAACATTATGAACGGTTGGCCGAGAACCAGCAGAAAATAAACAAGCCGTGGGATTCTTCAGTAATATTTTGTCTCTTTGGATGTTGAATCAAGCATTGAGAGGTTTTAAGCTCAGCAACAAGCCACCGTTTTTTAAGTCAAGATGTGCAAATCAAATACAGGCTTCTGTCTTGAAGCATAAGAATTGAGACTGACAGAAATCATACATCCTGTCAAGGAAAAATGATGGCAGCCTTTCTAATGGCCTGCTTCAAGGTGCTGAAACTATTAAAACTCGACTTAATGGCATTTGTTTTGACATACTTAAGTATACCCTTACAGTTGACACTGAAACATTCAGATGAAACACTTTGTACAGGAAGATGATAAGAAGTGTCAGTCATTCTGACATTACCTGTTATAGCGTGAGATCAAAGCTGTGACCGCAAATAATGGGACCACTACAGCACACTTTCTGCCTCGTGTAATTTTAGGTTTGATCTTTCCGCTCATATTTCTAAAATATACCAGTATAGCTAAGCATGAACGTATGCTCATTTAGAATACTTTTGTGACATGGTTATGTAATGATACCTTTACAATACTGGGCCTTTGCAGGAAGATCTCAGCAGGAAAGTCTTGCATAATGACATCACACAGAAGCTCACACGTGGTCCGCACCAAGTTGGGGTTGCTGCTCCTCAGAGAACTGTTTCAACAGAATTCAAGGAGATATGTTTAATACTCAGATAACATCAATACACACTACTGTGAAGTTGATTAAATCCAAGAAGTTTGTGAAAAGGAAAACAGCTAAATAAAATATATTTTGTATGCAGTGTATCTTTTTGTCAAGTACCAAAAGTTGGCACAGAATGTTTCTTAGTCTGCTTAACCTGTTCTTTGATAAATTGCTTCCTAAATTAAATCCTTATTTTGTTAATTTCACCCGCATATATAATTTGTTTCATACATATTGTCTCTCACCTCTCATTGGATGAAAGTATGTGTCTGTCTGTGTTTGTCAAAGTCAGCCACGGAAACACAGAAAACTTGAGACATCTCACAGACTCATGCACTGTACAACACAGAGGGATAAAACGTGTTAAACAAGTCATTTATAGAAGGAAAAAAAAAAACACAATGCGTTGCCTTTAGACAAAATTACAAATTCAAGATGAGACCCAGCACACTAAGAAATCTAAGGATGAGTATTCAAAATACTGGTACCTGCTATCCGTTGAGGTGGTACGTCTGTATAGCTTGGCATGCTCTTGTGGAAATAGCCCATTTTTGGGAAATGCTCTTCAGGTGGAACAACTGTAGGTGCTACAGCAAAGACACCAGATTAGTTAAAAAAAAATGATTTCACATGCTGCAAGCATTTGAAGACAGAATTAAAACAATCATTTGGCTTTAACTTGCAACACCTGTTGGAGTTGTAGTACGCTGTCCATGCGAGTAGACCATTATATGACTGGGGACTGGGAGTAGCTCAGGTAGCTGGAACAGCTGGTCCAGGGTTCCATCGATGACAGCTCGCAGTCTGGGCTCCACATTAGGAGACAGTTGAGTGAGGAAATCCACCGCCTCAACGTCTCTTAGCATCTGGGCTGCACTAGGATGCTTGGAAGGCGAAATGACAAAATAAATAGGCATGAATTGAAAAATCTATAGTTGAGTGTAATGTTAGGTATAGCACTGTAAAAGCATGGGTGTTGCTATCAAAATGTCACTGGATAAATCTCCCACTTAAAACTGCCATGAAACTTTATCACATCATATATTGGTAAAAGGCAAATATTGATCCTACTACAATTAACTGGTTAAAACTGGTCGGCCTTGTTAAAGAAATGCTGAAACCAAAGCCAAAATTACATTTAAAGTGTAGCAGTAGGTTATATTTTGACAGTTGGTAGATTGCTTATCCCTAGCCACTGTCCGCCAGTGGACTTACTAGTAATGTATCCATCATGTTGCTAGAAATGTATCTACCTTTGATAAAGTTGAGAGCAACTCAAGGACTTCTTCCTGCATAGGCACCTCGGGGAAATTGAACCATTCAAGAAGATACACAAACAGCATCTTTTCTTGGACAATGTCAGAGACGGAAATCAGGGAATGGTCCAGCTTACATATGACACTCTTCAAGGCTCGAACTCTTATCTCCACCAAAGAGTGGCCTGTGGAGGAAAAGGCAAAGTATTAAGTTGAGAAGACACATTATAGCAGAGTTAGCAGCGTTTTGTTTTTAGCTCAAAAGCTAACGTTAGCTAACTTTGGGTGAAAGTTCAGAAAAGTTTTACTGACTTAGGTTACTTAGCTAACGTTAGTGTTGTTGACATTAATTACAACTCTGCAAACTAAAGTTACAGTAACGTTGTACGTTACCAACAGATAGAAGTACAAATAGAGATGATTAATTTTGTTAGCTAACGTTAGCAAGCAAGCAGCTACAGGTGAGTTTTGTAAACAGCAGTTGGTAAAGTCAGGCTCCTAAGCTACATTTACTTAGCGAGTAAGTTAACCTACCTATTTTCTTTATCAGGGGAGTTAACTCCATGTTCAATGTATTGCGACTCCCAGTGTTAAAAAAAACAGGTCAAAAACCTTCATCAACGACCGAGGCTTCTCAGTTCAATGAGTGGTTATCTGTCAGTATCATGTCAACAACCTCTGCCCGGGTCTGTTTTCAACAAACGCGCCAGCGTCAGTTCACTTCCTGTTGGGGGTCATGTCTATAAGGTAACCCTAGATTCGCAGAAACCGGCGGAAAAAAACGGGTAAAAACTCTCGCGAGACTCATTTCCCGACGACCTAACCCTAACGATACATTTGAGATGAATGCCTAACCATACCCATCTAACCATACCATTCGAGGTAAATGTCTATACACCTACCAATCTAACCTTAACTATTCAAGGTTAATGCCTAACCTTACCCATATCGCGAGCAAATCTAGGGTTACCCTCTAGAGACAACCCCTGTTGGGGTCCAGGGTGCGTTCAAAAGGTACAAACAGTGTCGGACAAACTGAATTTAGCAACAAAACATGTACATAGTCAGTGTTGATACAATAATGTAAGCACCTAAAGGAAAATTATTTTTATACAACTACATTATATTCATAAACAGTGCAGCATTTTATCTGTGCCCAAATTGCAGCTGCATATAAGTTAACAACAACAACCACTGCCAAACTGCATTGACAAAGTTGAACAGCAGTTACAAAACCAGGCAAAAAGGATATGATAGTTATAAGTAATTCACAAATATTGATACTGATGCATTAATCCACCATTGTAGCAGTGCAACATATAAAACTTGAGGTTTGTTATTTTGTCTATCACCTTTACCCTACTAACAATAACACTAGCATCCCTCAAGGGCAAGGGCCCTCATGTGCAGTAGATCACAACTGATCAGACTTTCAACAGTTTGTGACATGACATACATCTGATGTGCCAATTTGTGGCATATGCCTATCTCTCTCTCTCTCATTATTATGTAAACAATGCTGAAGCATTTTTTTCTTGCCAGGATCATCAGTGTTTCAAGGCATGTTTCAAAATCATTGAAGGCTTTTTGCATTGCTTAAATATTGAAAGATGTTTTGACAGCAGCCACATTCAACTGTCATTAAATTAAATCTTCTCAATATTCTTGATGTTCTGAAAAATATCAAAGTTGATGTGTATCATCTCTTAACACAAGTGCAGGCATAAATTATTTTCATACTCTGTGTGTAAGTTAATCCAATTGCACACGATCTCACACTTGAGATGGGATGTGGATATGATCAACTGACAGGATGATAATTAACCAACTTAGCAAATGATAATATGATATGATAATAATATAATAACACAGCTTTTGAGAATTCCGGAAGGATTCAAGCCCATAATTAATTTGGCTGGGTATTGTACTCTACTGTCACCTATAGTTTGAGGGGATAGAAGGAAAATTAAAATTTGTGCATTCATAATGCATGACTGCTTTACTTCAGCCCATATAGTAAGCCTAGGTGCATTTTACCAATATTATAATGCTCTCCTTATATGTAACTTCAGTTTTAGATACATCACATACTGTATATCTATCCTTGTTCCAGATATATCATGTTCACTGCACACTGAGACAAAAAAGATGCTTGGATGAATGGAAAAAATATTTTATACACACAGCCCTGTTTGTGTGAAATATTTATGTTTAGAAACCTTTGCACCTTTACCAGAATTTAAAGTTTTGTAGGCTGGAAGACAGCATGAGTCATCTTGATGGACCTATCAAAGGGTCCATTGACCCGAGGAGGTTGAAAAAATGTATTGCCCGAGCTCTGACATAGTATATAGGAGTATGTCATTTTTCTGAATGTTTTTCACATTGTACTATGAGAATACAGAGTGAGAGTTCTGAGATCCAAACAGCTGAGGAGGTCTTCTTTGCCTCGTGGAAAAATACATCGCCCTAGGTCAGACTAGGAGGTCTTAATAGCTGTTGAGTCTGCTTCAAACAGTATGTCACATCATTTCTGTTTGACAACCACTGTGTGTCACATCATTTGTTAGCATAGACTGCAGACAGGATGCAAAACTTCACTTTAAAAATGAAATGTGTGGTGTACGTCTTTCAGCTCTGTATTTTGTGACCATCAGACATTTTTCCCAGATGTCTTTTCATATGTTTTCCCTCATGTCCTAAAAACAGTTATCCCTTTATCCATTCAATAAGGATTTATAACATTGTAAATCATACGCAAAACCTGTCATTTATTTTACATCAGGCTGAATTACTCATATGCCAGACACCACCTCAGGCTGTTAATGAATGTAGAAGCCTGATCTCTGAGTGGAAATCATGCCAATTTAAATACTTTCAAGCCAGATTTACTCTCGGGGCATCTCAGTCTTTGGACTCTCACCAGCTGATCATGAGTCATCATGTGCCTGACCACATTGGCCAACCTGGACAGAAGTCATGGTGCGCTAAACAGTGCTGATGTACATTTCAATTTGGAGATAGCTGGTAGAGACTATATACTGTATATAGCTCAAATTAGTAGAATTACCACTCAATACCACTCAACAAAAAACTAAATAACTCTCACCCTTTTCTGAGCCCCTGTCCCCTAATCATTTTCATAGTCCCTGTTTTCACATTTACAGACTTTAAAAGTGACTGTAAATTGCAATATGGGGGAAGCTGAAGTAAACTTAAGCATGTACATTAAGTCTATCCCCAAATGTTCCACAAGGGCTGGTGGGCAAAATGATTGGCTGTTGCCCTTATAAGCATTTCATGCATAAAACATGGTGAAATCAGTTAATTAATCATATTACTGTATGGCCATATGGTGACAAAATACAAAGAGTTACTTCCAGAATTAATAATGTGAAATCAAGGGTGATGTTATAACAGACCCAAAGAACATAAGCAAGCATATAGGCAATTAATTCATTGTTTCAACTAGCAGCCATTTGGACTGAGCTCAAGTCTCTCTAGCTGACTCATTACATTGCATGTGGATGCAGCTGGTGTAACAGTAATTAATGCACTATATTTGAAGACCTCTTACCTGAGGCAAAAAAAAAGTGATATGATGGACTGATTCAGCCATGGGGCACTCATTAGGTTTTTAAATATTGCAACAAAAAAATAGGAAAATGAATAAATTCATCTATTGAAAAAAACAGTGAGACTGCAAAACAATGAGGCAGATGTGTGGACATCATCCTTACCATGAATGTTCAGACTGTATTTTGAGTCTAACCCTTCCTTATTCCACAGTCATCCCTGAAACAAAACCCAAGCGGTCCCACTGGCCCTGTCACTGTTTGACATGCCTGCTGTACCCGTCTTCCGCTCCGCTGCAAGTGTTGAAGATATGAGCGTGGGCACCGAGGGGCCCCTCGACAATCCCCCATCGGCAATGGAGTCAAGTCAAAGTAGGACTGAGTCAAACTGAAGCAGGCGCAGACATATTGTGAAAAATAATTTATGGCTGATGCAGCGTTCATTTGAAATTAAGATGAAATGTGAGGAGCTTCCCCACATGTGGAGGTATCTCATTAAACAGTGTGGCCTACTCCATACAATATTCCATATTAACTTGAGATTCAGTGTTTTGAGTCGTGCTTATACATAAATTCAAATTATTTTGGAAATATTGATCTTGAGAGAGAGAGGTGCTCCAGACGCCCTCATGTTGTGATCTAGTGTTTGATTGACAACATCATGCAGATACTCAGTTTCTAAACTATTAAAGGTCTCATATTATGCTAATTTTCAGGTTAATATATTTTGGGTTTCAACTAGAACATGTTCACATGCTTTAATGTTTAAAAAAAACACATTACTTTTCGCACTGTCTGTCTGAATATACCTGTATTCACCCTCTGTCTGAAACGCTCCATTTTAGCTCCTGTCTCTTTAAGCTCCCCTCCCGCTGCTCTGACTGGCCAGCGTTTCCATGTGCATCTGCACTCTCACCGTCTCTGCCCCACCATTGCAGCCGGGGAATGACTGTCACGGCATTGTAATGGCACTTTTTCTATCGATATAGTTGTGACATCACAACTTCACAGAAGTCCTGACAGCTCGTTAAAGACCCAGTTTCTGAATACGGGCTGTGTGCATTTCTCTGTGGATTGAGCATTTTACAGTATTTATGAAGCATCTATACATGATTTATAATAAAAAGAGAAACATGGAAATCTCACTTTTTACATTATGGGACCTTTAAAATGTAATTCATATAAATAAACAGCCTGCTATTAGTAACTATTTGATCTGTTTGTCCTGTCATGACAACACAGGCTTGGGTTATGCCCACAGCTGAATACTTACTTGTTTTTCCTGTCTGGCAACAAATATCAACCAGGCTAAAGTTTGTTTGTCGGGTCTAATTACGCTCGTAGAAACATTGCATCCTTGCTTCCCAGTGTCCTTGGTGCTATCTAAGAGCTGCCACCCCACGCCAGCCCTCCCCTCCCGTGCCAACACATCAAGTGAAGGCAGCCTGATCAACCCTAATAGGGCCTGGTAATTAGAGTCTTTGCATAGAGCTTGTCTGCACATAGCTGCCCTAAGCAGGTTGGGGAAGGACTGCCATACACTTGACAGTGTGGAAAAACAATGTAATGTTCAGTATATGGACCAAATTAGCCTGGCAGTGGTAAACACAATCTACTTTAGAACAATACTGACACTAATTAGGCAACCAATGTATCATTTCAGAGTTCAAGTTTTAGTTGCTGTATCAAATACTTGAAAATACTTGGAGAGTCAACGCCATGTTTCTGGAATACAAATTAGAAACACCTTCCTGCATAAAGGCTAACCAGTCGACTTCAAGAGGGAAAAAGTGCAGTTATCTGATATCTGTAGTAGAAAATGGACTCCTGACTATTTCACTGGGGGAAAGGTACTGTATTCAACTGAACAGCAAGCAGACAAGCAGAAAACAATTTAAAAGAAAATGATTTGCTATAACCTAAATCTACAAATAAAATAAAAAATGTTTCAGTCATTAGCTTTAATTCTGACTTGAGTAGCTTCATAAACAGCTGCTGTATTGGCCTATACACATTTGTCACTGCAATCATATACAAAACTTGGATGAACAAAACAAACAGAATATTGATGTCTATATTTTCAGTGTTACATTTCTTTACAAAAAAAACATTCAAGGCACTTTGGATGAAAGACTAGAATACATATTATGTCACAGTAAATTTTCCCTATGCTGTGGTCTCATGAAAAGTCCAAATAAGTCATTAGTGTAGCAGCATCTTAAATAAAATAATGTTAAGTCATGTTTGCAAATGCAAATTATTTCGTGGACTGCACTGCATATCAAATAATTTCAGGTGGCACTGGGAGCTGTAGGCCTATGTCTCTGCGATTATGAGGACAGGCAACTTTTTGCAGAAACTAGGCCTACACGGTTCCAAGTCTTTCTTAATTATTTTTAAAAGCTTTTTTTTTTTTTAACCAATCTCTTTTTCTGTAGTGCAACATGTTAGTTTCCATTTCTGAATTTCCTTTGGAATGTGAAATTCCATGTAGATTATTGGTATTAAGTGAGACATCTTTACATCATCTGTGCTTGGACACTCAAGAAAGACAATAAATACTGCAACAGTGCCAGCCATTGATTTAGTCCATATGTCTCATTTATTTCTTAACTCAATAGCCTATCCTTTTTTCAGCAGAGGTTCACAAGAGCATGCATGTTTTTTGCAACACATTGCTTCATGCCTGAACTTCCCTGCACAACACTTACTTCTTCTTTTGGCAAATGAGCAACCACATTAGAGTAGTTATAGTGACATGTTTTGCTCAGTGGTGGGTTATTTAGAGAAGTGTCACTTCACTGCCCTAAAATGTGCTGTTTATCTGATTACAAATAATTTATATAACCGTAAGTTATTAAATACAAAACATTATTCCAACCACACGTCTCTAAATTATTCTATTATTTGTATATATTGTGTATCTCAAATAATTTGCTGATTAGGTTAAATAATTTTTTTAATGTTTGGTTTGTTTAAATGTTGTATTTTTTTCCCCCTCCATTCATTTAATTAAATTATGCACATGATTTCTCAGTGTTTTTGGGTTGCCTCTACCTCTGGGATGTAAAAACTTGCTGTAGCTGCTGTGTGCGTCTGATTCGCTGCATCTGAATCTGCTCCCACAATTCAACAGGCAACAAAGGAAGAAAGGAAGAGAGGCCGCCGTAAGCTACAAAGTGTTAGCCAACCTAGACAGAAAGATGTCACCTTATTGTGTCATTCTGGTCGGAAATGTAAACCCGCACGTTTAGAGAAGAACCAAATCCGGCCATATAAACGCTTTATACTTTCGTTTGGGCGCAGAAGCTGGGTAAACGGAAGGTAACGGTGATGTTTTCGACAGCAAACGTTAACAAAGCTAGCTGATTGACTATGGTAGTAAGCTAACATTAGCCAAGCTAACATTAGCCAACAATCGTGAAGGAACGAACCATTCATGAACGTGTTGTACAAGACAGATGCCAACGCCTCTGGGTTATAAGACAAGGAGAATTGACCGGGTAAGGGACAATATAATGTGTATTTTTTTTAAATCGTTTACAGATTACAAATTTACTTTGAAAGTAGACATGCTAACAAACTAGTTAACTCGTTGTTAGCTATTTGATAGCATACAAGCAAGCCTACATCTGGTAAATTGACAAGCTATATCGAATAACATCATTTTGTTTCGTATGGTCTTAAAGTGTAACTTATCAATTAAATCGTAGTTGTTGCAGACAGTTTCGGAATATTGTCATTAAAGTCACAAACTAACAATCGTAGCTAAGCTAAAGGCATGCTGTTGTGTCCGTAGGCCTTGCCAGGTCAGGACAAACCTTGCTAACGTTGACTTTATTCATACACAGTGTTATACGTTTTTATTATATATTTACATGTTATGTGTTATTCCCTTATAAGATCAAGTGTAAATCAGACGTGTAGCACTTTTTTAAATAAGCTTTGTTTTTCCCAGCATCAAATGAAAGGTGGTGGAAGTGGAACTTGACCCATCCAACTGAGTCACCATTTTCCTGCACATAATGGTGAGTAATCAGATTGCAGCTGTCTTGATTATCAAGCAGCTTTATTTAGGTTCTCTAAGTGGCACATGTCTCTAGATACTGTTTTAAGCCTTGTTTGCCAGAACTGTCACAGCCTTTTTAAGGCAATGATTGTTATTCATTTCATAAAATCATGATTATGATAGTGTGGTCAGTAAATATTTGGACAGTGATGCATTTTCTATTGTTGATCTACAGCCTTGCACACTGGATTTAAAATGAAATATTGACTATGTGACATAAGTTTGGCCTTTCAGTTATAAGGCTGTTTAAAGGTGTTCACATCTATATTGGGGGAGCAGTGTAGTAGGAACAGTAGCCCCTATTGTATGGTCCATAGTAGACAATGCCGCAGGGCAGTGATCCTAAACGCACAGGCAAGACAACCAAGGAGTTTTAAAGGCAAAACAATGGCAGCAGCACAAGCCTAGCAGAGCATGACCAGGGAAAATACCAAGCATCTTTTCATGTCTGTGGACATAGATGTCAAGCAGTCAATGAAACAAAGGATTTGCAAGCAAATATAATGATTTAATTCATATTTGTGTAATTTGTCCAATATATCTGGCCCCCTTAAAATGGGGCACTGTACACAGAAGGGCCACAAGAATGGCCAGTTCACCCAGTTCACCCAGAATGGATGTACACACCCATTACATTAAACCTGAAAGTCAAGCACTTCTAGTCAATTGTGCTGGTACAGAGCTTGGAGCTGAAACGATAACTTGGACAACAGAAAAATAATCTATTTTAATATAGGATTTTTTTTGTCATTATTTAAGCAAAAATTACAAACATTTTTGGCAGAATCAGAATCATTTTATTGGCAAGTAGTTTTCACGTACAAGGAATTTGACTTGATGTCACTGCACTAATTGGCTGTAAAGTGCTGTACTGCATTATTCTTCTGTCCAGTGTGCTGTGATATGTGTTGCATGTTGTTAATGGGCTTAAGTCAATACTATGAACATAATGTACAACCTTCTGGATGTATTTCTTTGGAACAAACATAATTATAATATATTATCTATAATCTTGTGTGTGTTTTTCTTTCTGCAGGGTTTGATGGCTCCACAGTGTGCATGACTTGTTTCGTGCTCCCTGATGGGAGGACACTGTGGATAGTACTTTCATCAGGATACCAGGAGAGCCAACCCATGCCCCCACTTTGGAGGGCCTGTCAGAATGAAGAAGATAAGCCTTAAGACCATCCGCAAGTCCCTCAGCATAAAGGGCAAAGAGGAGGGTGATTTTGTCATGCTCCAGCAGCCCTCGGTGACTACAGAGTTTTCTAAGGAAGACTCACTTTTTGGGGGCTGCTACACCAAAGAGCTTTCTGGCTGTGACCTTGGTGGTGAAGAGGACAAAGGAGGCCAGAATAAGGGCCGCTCTAAGAGTGAGAGCCTGATGGGATCGCTAAAGAGAAGGCTGTCTGCCAAGCAGAAGGCGAAAGTGAAAGGCAGCTCCTCTGCCATCGGCTCAACGGATGATGACGACACCTTCTCATCCTCGTCTGTGCCCATCAGCTTCAACGAGGTGAAAGCCCAGAGACCCCTTAGATCTGCATCCCTACGGAGTCACCATTATAGCCCCTCGCCATGGCCTCTGCGGTCGGTAAACTCTGATGAGGCGTGTATCAAGATGGAGGTAAAAGTTAAAGCCATGGTTCACTCTCCAAGCCCAAGTCCTAACTTAAACGGTGTCCGGAAAGAATTTCACGATTTTCAAATGGAAGGGCTCTTTCAGGACCAAGCAGAATCCTTAAAGAATCTCCAGCAGCCGCAAAGCAGGGAGCTGCATCTAAATATCGATGAAAATGACGTGCCTGTGGTGCTGGGGTTGACTCCCCAGGACTACATCCAGTACACAATGCCTTTAGATGAGGGAATGTACCCAGAAGGGTCCCACTCCTTCTGCCTGGACAGCTCCTCTCCTATGGAGGTGGTGACTGAAGCAGACAGCGCGTCCCTCCACGCAGACCAGGGACAGGAGGAGCACGAACTGGTTAGTGGGATGCCTCCGGATCTCTTCATGGAAACCTCAGTTAATAGTCTTCTCATCGGTTCCGCTGGTGTGATGCTCCAAAGCTCTAGAGTAGAGGTCCCGCCTCCCCTCTCTCCACTCCTGCCGCCCATGATAAGTAACGAACTTATTCCGAGGACTTTTTCAGGGTTCAGCTCTTCGGACAGCCAGGTAGCCGAGAGGGTAAGACACCACCTCAACTTTGACCCGAATTCAGCTCCCGGGGTGAGTCGGGTGTACGACTCGGTCCAGAGCAGCGGGCCCATGGTCGTCACCAGTCTGACCGAGGAGTTGAAGAAGCTGGCGAGGCAGGGCTGGTACTGGGGCCCCATCACGCGCTGGGAGGCAGAGGAAAAGCTGGTCAACTTGGCCGATGGCTCATTCCTGGTCAGAGACAGCTCGGACGACAGGTACCTGCTCAGCCTGAGTTTCAGGTCACAGGGCAAAACCCTCCACACCCGCATCGAACACTCCAACGGGCGCTTCAGCTTCTACGAGCAGCCCGATGTGGAGGGACACACGTCCATCGTTGACTTAATCGAACACTCTATCAGAGACTCAGAGAACGGAGCTTTTTGTTATTCCAGGTCTCGCTTACCAGGGTCTGCAACCTACCCCGTCAGACTAACCAACCCAGTATCTCGGTTTATGCAAGTGCGCTCCCTGCAGTATCTTTGTCGCTTTGTCATTAGACAATACACACGGATAGACCTGATCCAGAAACTGCCCTTACCTAATAAGATGAAAGATTATCTGCAGGAGAAGCACTACTGAGGACACAGTGATAGGACAGTGGTAGCAATTTGCACTTTTGTGTTCAGTTAAGAGATTTAAACAAAGGTTTACAGACAACCACAGTTTTGAGATGATTGGTTCTGGTGGCTCTTGATTTGTGTCCAGGTGACTCTGTCACTGTTCAGTCCTCCATTCCACTGTTCTGGGTTTTTTCGCTTGTTTTGGGAGACCCTACTTCCAGAAACATAGGCCAGCACATGATCTATTGCAAAAATATAGAAGAGGTATACAGCCAAATTGTCTTAGCTGATTACACTAAGTGCAGACATTAGACATGCATTGGGATGTATGGTTAAGTGTAACATCCATAGAGAGCAGATTTTCAAAAATGTGCTATCTGCGTTAATGTTGAGCCTGTAGGAAAAATAAAATTCCACTCTGAATTTGAACTCTATTTTAATTTTTATCCACCAAATTGTACATTTTAAAGATGGAAAAGTATTGCTACAATGAAGTTTTTAAATCAAATATGAAGCTTTCTGCAGACTGACCAATTTTGATCGTCTTTTGCTTTTTTTTTTTACTTGTCAGATTTTGCAACATTACGATCCTTTTCAGCATGACCAGACTAAGAATTAGAACCTTCTGCATCCATACTATGCAATTTGTCAAACAGCAAGGCTTCATTGTATAACAAGTTGGGATGACCGACCTTTCATTTTCATTTTAACCAGATTTTTGCTACAAACTTAACAACTGTGGATGCAGTTTCTTCCTCAGGTATTATCTGACCCTCTCATGTTACATACTACAAACATGGAAATTAGATATGGATGCTTATTGGTCAAAAAAGTTATTTCACTAACCAGGCACCACATCAATAAAAATCTCATAAATCACAGTCACAAGGGTTTCCCAACATTAACAACATTTTGTTGCAAAAGATGTCCAAAATGTGCCAGTCTGTGAGAGGGTGTAATCAGTTTGGTCAGAGAAGTAACTTTTAAATTATATGGCTGCATGTAGCCATTGTATAATGTGTGAGCCTAAAGGTACTGACAATGCTGGATTTTAATGTGCTGTTTTGTAGAAACAGCATCAAGTTGATGTATAAACATTTTTGAAATATGTTACCATTAAATTTAAATCTTTCTGCATTAGGAATGTTACAAAAACTGCACCGCAGCTCAGGCCTAACAACTTTGTCACTATCTGTAATGCTTGTATCTGCATGTAGTAAAGGCTTTACGACAGTCACTTAAGGGCACCGTAGAGTCACGCTAAATGAGAGAGGATGTCACGGTAAAAGAGCTTGGCTGTGTTGTTTAGGTGCAACTCTGAGTAAAAGGATGTTTAATGCACAATTGCATTTAGTTTAGGACAGTTGTAAGTAAAGAAAATTGCCCTCAGTTAACCTACAATTGAAAAACAGACCTCTAGTCAATTGACCTGGATCTATATAGTGATGGTTGTTCCTTAGTCTCTTAATGCCAGCAATGAGCTGGGCCCAGATCAAAAGAATCCCAGAAATTGTGTGAGCTTAGGTAAAAGGATTTGGGAAAGCCAGGGTTAAATCCTCCTCGCCGTCTTCGGGTGATGCCAGGGTTTCAGCATACGACAAAAGTTCCATCACAGCTGCATGGCATCATTGGTATCATATGTGTTTCAAGGACATTAAAAAAAAAAGCATACCATTTTTGCCATTGCTTCACGTTGTCCCCACAGAGCTGCAGTACCCCACAGATTGTCTCTACTTGGCTGTTTGTGCCAGAGTAAAGGGAAGAGCACACAGTATGCTACGCAAGTGCTTTATATGGATACTTTGACAGGGAATTGTGTTTTCACATCATGAATGAGCATCATTTTTGACATCAGTGTCCTTAAAAGTATTTGGAAAATGGTCTCTCCGACATCTTTGGTAGGTCGTTAGCGCATAGTTCTAGTTTTAGTTAGCTGGAAATGTCGGTGTCTGAGGAAGTTACCATGAAACTAGCACAGCAGAAATTAGATAGGAACTTTGAATGGTGTTGCATGTTTAAAGACTTAGCATTTTAAAGCTTTTGAGTTGTATAGGAATGAAGGATCTAGGTTGTGCGTTTGGCTGTGTAGAGGGATGTTTTTCTGTCACAAACATTGGCTGGACATTCTGTGTACAAGAAATGTATTTCTTTTTTCTTTTTAGAATCCTTTTGTGAGTTTATTTTGTGACATTTGCCATCTGGGGGATGGGGCTGTACAAAAGGAATGTACGCTTGTTTGAGGTATCCATTTTATCTGCCTGCAGACCAGTTTCAGAAAGCATGAGAATCATAAAAAAAACTACATTGTCAAAATTTTGCACTTGAATATTCTCTATTGACTCGGATCCTCTCCTGCCTAGAGTTGTCCTTCAGATGGCAGTTTTAAAAAAAAAAAATAAAGTCACACATTTGTCTTTATGTGTTCATATAACTGTTTAGATTAAAACAAAATTGTTTTGTTTTTGTCATATCTGTGGGATATAAAGGGTAAGGCACCAGCATCATATCAAAGCCTCTGCTAATGCTCATGGGCTGTCAAGGAATGGGATCATGGCAAGAACGTGGATGTAAATTTGACTCTTTTTTTTTCCTGTTGGGTGTGTGTGTATGTTTCAGTTGAAATGTGAAAGTAAAATGTTAGTCTTTTTTTAATACAATGTTCTTTTAACTGCATTTCCATTTTAATTTGTCATCAGATTTTGACAAGCAGGAACCAGTTTCATATGGTGTTGCTGCTGTGACTTTTTCTAAATACTTACTTAGTTTATCATTAAGCATTATTGCCTTCAATGTTTGATTCCAGAGGTTGATGCTTGTTCAGACTGCTGAAGCATTTTGAATTAATAACAGCTGTTTAGCACTTAACAAGCTCCAACGTTTGTTTTGTTTTTTTTGTTTTTTTTTGTGCATCTCCGTGAGTGAAGGTGATTGTTTACAACACTATGTTTCAAAATGCCCCTCCCTTCCCTTTTTGTTCTCTCACATGAACATCTTGGTACAATTTGAAAACCCTTTTTATTTCATTTTAATGTGTTATACACATTTGTGCTGCTTATGGATATGATTGCCTTTTCTTGTATTTAACAACGGGGAAATAGAATGTCACCAATGTAGATGTATGTACACATAATGATTTTGGTTATCATCTTGGGAGAGCAAAGCAGATTTGCAATTTGTTAACAACTGTAGTCAGTTAAAAGAGCATTAGTAGCGATTAGTAAAAACCCTCTGTAGAATTACCAGTGCACTCCAGTTTACATTGGTTGTCAACTGTTAACTTTCCAAAGTAGATGGTCTTTTTGTATTTTTCTTTTGGAAAAAAAATCAGCAGTGATTTATTGCACACTTTGGATACAGTTCAAGAGTTTTTTGTATCTGCCAATTATAAATTATAAATAAAAAAAATTATATTCTAAAAAATCGTTGCAGACTTTGTGTGTTCTAAAATGAAATGATGCCATCATCATTTACATTCAGTGGTGGAAGAAGTATTCAGGTGCTTTACTTAAGCAAAAGTACTAATTCCACAAAGTATAAGTATTATCAGAAAATTTTACTTAAAGTAAAAGTACTGATTGTGCAGTAAGATGTGTGTGTGTGTGTGTGTGTGTGTGTGTGTGTGTGTGTGTGTGTATGTATGTATATATATATATATATATATATATATATATATGTGTATATATATATGATGTACCACAACCATTCAAAATCAACA
>JAOVVB010037235.1:0-15305 GCA_028570985.1 Heterobranchus longifilis
AAGGGCCTTAGTCAGGGAGGTGACCAAGAACCCGATGGTCACTCTGTCAGAGTTCCAGAGGTCCTCTGTGGAGAGAGTCTCATCTGACCTGAGAATTTTGTTTCTCATGGTCTGAGAGTCCTTCAGGTGCCTTTTGGCAAACTCCAGGCAGGCTGCCATACCATACAGTAAAGGCCTGATTGGTGGATTGCTGCAGAGATGGTTGTCCTTTTGGAAGGTTCTTCTCTCTCCACAGAGAACTTCTTCCACTTACGGATGATGGAGGCCAAAAAAAGTGATGCACTGTGAATACTTTACGGCTGCACTGTAGTGGCAAGCACGTCTAGACACCATGCATGGACGAAAGCACAGGCTGAAGTCTTCATACAGTACTTGCACTTTTATGTGAGCATGATTATAGGGTTAATACAGTATAAGATTTATTTAAAGACTGTCTGATCCTGCCACTAGGTTAATCTGGCTATTATAATGATCTACAGCTGATATGAAGCATAGCACATAATATTCACATTTATCACAATTATAGTTACCTATAATTAAATCCATTATATTATATGATCACACACCCATGTGTGAACCCAACATCAAACACATTGGGGAAAGCATTTTTCCCCTTGTTTAGCATGAAGTACATTGAGTTTTCAGCAGTCACACTGTGACATACTATATATAATTTATTATTCTATAAATACTGCAATGATACAGTAGTCAATATGAACACTATATAGAACTATCCATGTTGCAGGAATCAAACCCGGAACATGGAGGTGCAAACCACCATGCCATCGTGCTGCCCCTCAGAATAAATTCCTAACAATAATTTTAAAAAGTGTTGTTCAAAATGCTTTTTCATTTATTAAGAATGCTTTTAATAAGTGATCCTTAATAACAGAAATATCTTGGTAACATTTTAACCGTGGCTCGGTGGTGGGTTTGAATTTTTTAGAAACTGTCTATCCCCTGGGATTTTTACAAACAACAGTCTCACATTCTCAACAGTCAAACATTTTGTTATAAAAGTAAATAAATAAAAATAAAGACATCCAATAAGCCTTTTTTTATTTGAGAAGAAATGCCATGTTGGTTAGAGAGGTCAGTCACTTTTTTTTTTTTTACTGATTCAAGTTTAGATGAAAGCAACAGTAACTCAAATAACCACACTTCATGACTGTGGTGACTAGAAAAGAATATCAGAAAGCAAAAAAATGTCAAATCTTGAGACTGACCTTGATTCTATAAAAGCAGAAAACCACATCAGGTTCCAGCACTGTCAGTCAAAAACAGGAATCTGATGCTACAGAGGGCATAAGCTCACTAAAACTAAGCACTAGAAGAGATTGTTTTTCTGTATTTAACTGCCCAGTTTTGGTGAGCTTGTCTAAGATAACTTACTTCTAACTTATTTTTGTTCATATTTTACTACTGTATGAACTACATTGTGTAGACCTACAGTAACACACACACATACATACATACACACACACACACACACACACACACAAACACACAGAAATGCGCACATTAAAAAGTGTTCACCCCACCCTTAGTTACAGACATCTCTGGAATCAGTTTGAAAATGCAATCAGTTACATTTTTCAAAGGCAGTAATGACCTGCTCATCAGAATGCATTCACTCCAAATATCGCACACCTTGCTGGAAATAAGCAATTTGAATTTGATGTCTAAGTGTACTTGAAATGCTACTTCCTATACCTATAAATTACATTAAAAATACATCAAGATAAATGTCTCCTTTTTGCAGCCGGATTACACAGGAGTTATTATGAACTCATCGTCTGTCTATTGAAGTTTAGCTCATTAAGCTTAATTATAGTAAAATTACAGTGCATGAGGGGAACACATTGCAAACTGGGGTTAATCCAGTGTGACAAGCCAAACATGCAAGTATGGGTCAAAGCTTGAAATGCAATGAACGAATGCGCTATGGAATAAATAGATACTAGGAAACATTTTTTTGTAAAACATGCTCCAGTTCTAACAAATTGTAAGGAGATTTCCACTGCACAACTCTTCTTAAATCATCCCATAGGTTTGCAGTAGAGTTTAGATCTGGCCACTGACTGGGCCATTACAAAAAAATAAAAGCTCTTCTTATTCTGATATCATACTTTTTGTCCTGTGTTTGTTTTTTGACTTTTTTGACCTGGCTTTTTTGGCCGACCTCTATGGTTTGTGCCAAAGTATATCTTTGAGCTATCTTGATTAGAGACTCGGCGGTAGCTGAAGTGAAGCAGCCCCATATCCAGAGGTGGGTAGTAACGAGTTACATTTACTCTGTTACATTTCCTTAAGTATGTTTTGTTTACTACACCATACTTTTTATTTCTAGTAGATCTGTGAAGAAGAAACGTTACTCTTACTCCCTTATATCCGGCTACACTCGACTCATTACTTTTCTAACCATTTATTCTACACATTAGATATTCTTTGTTTTTGCCAGAGAAATGCAGCCGGTGGATCTACTATGTGACTGTGTTTCACCAATCAGACGGAGCAACAATAACCTCATGTAGTCAAATGACCACACAGAACTGCTAAAAAATTAATTTTATTATTTGTCTGGCTCTTTAAATTATTTCTAAAAATAAATAAATAAATAAATCACACATAACAATGAAGCAGTTGCTCAGTACTTAAGTAGTCCTTTCACCAAATACTTTTTTACTCTTACTTGAGTAATATTAATTTGAAGTACAGCGACTCTTACTTGAGTACAATTTTTGGCTACTTTACCCACCTCTGCCCATATCATGGTGTTGCATTCACCATGCTTCAACATGGGCATGTTTTTTTGTTTAATAACCTTTCTTGTTTTTTATCAAACATATCTTTTAAAATTATGCATAAAAGTTATAATTTTGGACTCCCAACCTCACACACTCATTCTCTGTACCATCTCTTATCATGTTCAGGGTTGCAGGAGGCCTGGAGTCTAGCCCAGGGAACTCGGGGCATGAGATGTGGTTCACCCTGGACAGGGTGTCAATCTTTCACAGGGCACACAAGCACACATGCATTCACACACTCCTACTCTCATTCACACAAGGGCAAGTTAGAGTGAATCCAACCCTCGACCCTGGATGTGAGAGTCTACTATGCTAACCAATACACCACCTATATTTTACCTTGGTCTCATTAAACCATTAAACATTTTGCCACATGCTTTATGGTGATTTAGGCTGGCCTGGATGTTTTCTTTCTTTCTTTTTTTATGAGAAGCCACCCTTCCCCATAGCCCCCATAGCATTTTAAGAATATGAAATATTGTTGTCACATGCAGCAACTGACCAGCCCAATCACTGGCCAGATATTTATGCAGCTCATTTAATTCAGCCTTAGGTCTCATAGCAGCCTGCGTGATAAGGCTTCTTCCTGCTATTTCATCAATTTTAAAGCAATGTCCTGTTCTCACTGTTCCTTGTAATGTTACTGTGAAACCCCAACTTCTTGATGATGGCTTTCACACTGTTACACTGTACAACTATTTTTTTTCCTCCATTTCCTGATTGATACCTTACAGCATTTACGTATTGACAAGCTTTGCAAGTTCTTTGCAGCCTATGTCTTCAGCAATCAAATATAAAGAAAAAGATGACCAAGAAAATCCTATTAAAACAACAGATCTTAATTTAGGTTTCACCAAAATGAGTTTAAATTTCCCTTAGCATATGAAGCATTTTCAGCATACAAGCATTGTGCGTACATCCGGTAGCTGATCAAAACTTGTTTACGCAGTAGAAAGCCTAGAAAAGCGAGTTTCCCCAATTTAATTATTTTGCATAGCAAGATTTCGTGAAGACATAGCACTAAGGACATAGCAACATTAATCATGTTTTGATTGTTTTTACATGCAAAAATATAATTACAGTGTTGGAAATTGGTAATGGTTGGTACAATAATTGATAATTGGTCAAATGGCTCATTATGAAAGGCAAACCATGGTGAGCAACCAGGTACTGTACCAACCACTAGTATTTTTCATTTCACTTTACTTCTGTTTAAGCTGCATTCTTGCAGTCAGCTGGTGATTCACAGCTTGTGTGTTTCTGAGAAGTCCCAAACCACTAAGTCCTCTGTCTGAAGACTTTTCCCACTGTGGAAAACTCTTTCTCGGAAGAAGAGCTTTTGTTCTGAATGGTACACAGCTACAGTATGACACAGGAGACTCCTAGAAAAAATGTCAACCATACCAACACTCATATGTTTGCCTTTGATAGATCCATTGTATGGGGTATATGTCATAACAGTCTTTTTGAGACAGATGTTGTTATTTTTGTAACACAATGCTGTTGAATTCTGAAGCATGTTTCAAAAAATGTTGAATATTGAAATCTGATTTGTCAGAAGGTGTTGATTGAATTGTCTATAACAGCAATTCTCATAGCAGTGCCAAACACAAGACACATATTCCAGTGAGTTCAAATATTATAGCCATTATTTTATATCATTAAGACGTTTATTTCTGCTTTTATAAGAAACTAAGGAGCATCAGCAGCACAGTAACATCATATCAGCATCACACTACTCTACTACAGCATTGATTATTTTTCTATACAGTCTCGGTCTGGGAATTAAACAGCACTGTGGTACAGTATAGTATACCAAATACTTTAAACATAGTAAGATTAATGAAAATGAGCAGGTCTTATTGATGATAAGGAGTGTAGCAGTGAATAAAATGGTGTTTTAAAAAAATGTGAGACATGACTATGAAATAAACATGAGTTCCCTGTAATAGAAGAATTACGAAGGTTGTCGCCAGAGTTAGAAAGATAAGATGTCTGATCGTATATGATAGATGCATCAGGCTGTGAATTAAATATTAAATATCAGGTTGTGTGTCATCGCTGTGCTTTCTTACCTAAGTGATTTATCAGATAACATAAAAGAGAAGGCAATCGATTATTTTTTTTTTCTTTTACTGCATAACACTATGCTTTGCATGGATCTCCTTAAATAAATTTAAGCAAAAGGCAAAATCAGAGAGGGTGCTTATATAGTATTCATATGTCTAATAATTATTAGACTTAATGGACAATTGTATTTGGACTTTTACTTGTGTGTATGTGAAATGAAATATTTATAGCCTTATTTAATTACATTTTCAAGGAGAAAAGGACAAGTCTCATAAATGTTAAAGCGCTCTTCTTTCATTAGGACAAGAACTATATGCTATACAATTGCATGAACTCACTTTACCATCTAGTCATTTCAATTTTAAGCCAGGTTCATCAATGTAGAAACGACTTTCAAGAATCATATCAATTCATTCATCAACTGCAATGACCTATTTAATGCATGATGTAGTTAACACTATAGGTATCTGTGTGATTCAAATATAGATAAGCACTAGACTGCAAAACTGACCTTGAGGATGAGCATCCCTGACCCTATCTCAGTAAAGAAATATTTGAAAATACTAAGCAAAGACTTGTATAAAATGTTTCCTAGGTTTATGTAGAAGGCATGAATTCCATCAAGTTAAAAAAAAACATACTGCGGCAGATTTTGAAAATTTTTTGAATATGTTTGTTGTTCAAGTCAAACCAGGACAGTAAAGTGAGTTAAGAAATCATTTCTCTATATAATCTATATAATCTCCTGCTACATTAACGCACTTATCCCAAAATTCACTAGTGTTTTGATACCATCAAGATAGAAATTTTCCTTGCTAAGCCGAGGTCATGATACTGTAAGTCTGCCTGTTTCTTGTCTGAAATATTGGCCTCCCAGGAAGCTCCCTTTAATGGCCCAAAAATGTGGTAATGGCTTAAAGTGAGGTCAAGACTGTACGGAAGATATGGCAGTAACTCCTAGTTGAGTTCCTGTAATGTGCAAGTGGTGTTAGTGGATGATCGTTTGTACAGTTCCCACAGACTAATGCGTCTCTTTTACAAATTAGTCTGTAATAGGATTGAAAATAGGATCCTGAATCCTATTTTGAAGGCTCAGGTGTTCCACTCACTGAATAATTATGGAACGACTGCAGTTGCCATGAAGCCACCTAAGCTGTATGGTCATTCACGGATTTACGGCTTCCTTCAAAATGTTTTCACCATTCAGATGTTTCACTGCAGCTAGGAGTCTGCACTGTGCTTAAAGTCATCTGTAAATGTCATTTGGTTTTATGCCTTAATTATGTCCTGGTTTCACTTGAACTCCCATCACATATTTTATTTTATTTTATTTTATTTTAATTAGTAAATAATAAGAGTTAGTTTTTATCATCAAAATATGATCAAAATTTCATCAAATAAAACATTAAAATCTTTACTGTAATACAAGTATGTTGTGGTAACTTTGTTCACTTTGTAACTGAGCAAAACATTTGACGTGTTTTCTTTACTTTCACATACGTATAATTTCCCAGTACCTTATGATCCTGACTGTGAGAAAGAAATGTAAATGAGATCTTGTTGCAGGAGGAAGCACATTCATTGCACAAGTTTTTAACATCACACACAGGCGACTGTGTTGCTTTCCTTGTGAGGACCTTCTATTGACATGATTATTAATGTAGCTAATTAATATTACGCTACACCTAAATCTAACACTAACATAAACCTCAGTAGCCAAAAGCAAACATTTTTGCAGTATATGAAAAAAAAAATCATTTGGATCCACAATAATCTAAGACACACACACACACACACACACACACACACACACACACACACACACACACACACACACACACACCCTTCCTAAACAAAAATCATGACAGCTTTAACGGCAAATTGTAATCCTTTAATATGTCCTTCATGCCTGTCATAAAATTGAGATGGTTGCCATAGAGATGAAGGAATAAGGCGCAACTTTCAGTAATGGGAAATAGAGGTGTGTGTGTGTGTGTGTGTGTGTGTGTGTGTGCGTGTGTACATGCAGAAGCTAAGGAAAATCTTCACATAAAAGCCTCCATCTCCAACATAGCCCCTCCTGACCCCAAGACCAATGTGCAGAAAGTGTGGAAAAAGCAGAAAATGATAGAAATAACCCAGTGTCTCGCTCTCGTACAGCACCGGGCCATGGGCAGTGCTCTCCTGTTCTCCACTGAATAAACCCTTGAATCACTAATGTTTTTTCTGCTTTGTTTATGGGCTTTTGAAGAGGCAGGTTGAGAAGGAAAAGGTCTTTCCTTTGTGTATGTATCAAGAGCAATGGCCAGGTTTTTATATATTTTTTCTTTCTAAGCCTCATACCTTTAAAGAAATTTGAAGGACACCTGGGTTTTTCAAGCTTGGTTGAAAATAGCATACAGTGTCTAGAGATCCAAGAGGAATAATGAACAGTATGTCTCAAATGTGCCATTTTACTTAGTGTAGCTTAATCTCTGTTGCTTGGGGTTTGGGTTTAACTCTGTGTATGCAGATTTAGCAACCAAAATATCAACAACTGCTAGGAAGAAATCCATATTGACCACTGTTTGGCACATTATATTTTTTAATAACAGATGGCTTAAACTGAATTATTTAATGAAGTGCATTATATGGGTGGCACTGTGGCTTTGTGTTAAGCACTGTGGCCTTGCACTTCCAGGGTTCAGGTTTGATTGTTCAAGTTTGCATGTTCTCCCCATGCTTGGTGAGTTTCCTCCGGGTACTCTGGTTTCCTCCCACCATTCAAAGACATTCAGATTAGGTTAATTGGCATTTCCAAATTGCCCATATTTTGTGTGTGTGCTAATCCCTGCAATGGATTGGCACCCCATCCAGCATGTAGCCTGCCTTGTTCCCTAGGTCTCCTGGGATACGCTCCATGCTCCCCCATGATCCTGTATACAGAATAAAGCAGTAGAGCCGATGAGCGAGTGAGTAAATCATATATTACATAATATGTTTTACAATCGTTAATTGCACTAACTGTGTTGTTTTGATTTACACCTAATATAAGCTGAAAAGCTGACTAGCTTCTAACCCGAAGTTGAATCCCAAATCCATCAAGTGTATCCTATTTGTACAACCTAGTGCACTAGCTTGCAATTTAACCCTATTTGGGATTCAATCCCTGAATCCAGATATCAACATAGTTGATATTGTAAATGGAATTATTGGAAATATAAAGAGAAATTTATGAGATTTGCAGGACTGTCTGCCACCTTCAAGATTGATTTTCCTCACCTTTTGGCTACATAGTACTCATAAGAATTTAAAACTACATTCATCCTTGTTAATTACACAAACTGTTGGTGGTTAGCATCCACAGTTAGCATAAATGCATCTTTCTTGTGTGACATTACTCAGTTAAAAACTACATGTAGTCTTCTATTATATTTAAAGTAAACAAACTATGGATCTAATCATGATCAGATTATCATCTATGAAATTTTAATGTACCCCAGAGATTCAGTACAAAGGGAATAGGTTAAAAATGCTGGAGTATTCCCTTAAGTGGAAATATAATTGTAAGAACAATTTATCCTCGAAAGCAAAATTAGATACATCCATTTCTTTTTTCAAATGGAGCAAGAAATTTAGCAAACTGATATACAAGAATATTTGATGCATGCTTTCTTTTGTTTCGTCACTTTCGTTACAATGGATAAATCAGCCTGTGGTTGTGTTTGTTGTTATTTAATATGCAATTTAGTACAAATGTTAAGTTGGTTTAATATCAATATTTCAAACTCATGCTTTAATTGTGATAAGGTAGTGATTCTAACAGAAACTACTGAGAGCAAATTAGATCAAGGAAAAACAAGTTTTACGTTATTTGAACACAAAACCTTTTAACTACAACAATTGAGTAACGTCATGAGAAACATAATAAAGAACAAAACCCTTCAGTTTTCAGCATCATCAGTCTCCTCCTCTATCAACTTTAGTTTCATTTAGTAGGTGAATGCAGCACCTTATCAAAGTTCAGGTATGCACCAGTTAAAGTCCATTTGTGTTGTCTGACTGCAAACACACATGTTGTCGCATAAGGAGTAACATAACTAGACATTCCAGTACAGAAAAGTTTAGAACTGGCCTCCAAGTGGCGCAGTGGTAAAGCGCTCGCCCTATCATCCCGAGATCGCTGGTTCGATCCCCGGGTGATGCTGTTAACCTATCATAGCCGGAGGCCTAGAGAGAGCTGATTGGCTGAGCTCTCTCAGGGGGGAGGGATAATGACGGCTCTACAAGCCAATCAGGGGCGTCTGTGAGCTCGCGCAGACGGAGGGAGCGGATAGCGCTGTTCCTCCGAGTGTGTTACTCCGCCCCCAACGGTGCGTGAGCGAGCAGCTCGAAAAAATGGTCGGTGACGCCACGTGGATCGGAGAAAACACATGGGTCGGTCTGCGGCCCTTCCGGCTGATTGGCAGTAGAAGCTTAATGTAGGAGCCTCCAGTGTCGGGGTGGAATTGGACACGACTAAATTAGGGGGGAAAATCTGAAAATTCGGAACAGGGGGATACATTTTAAAAAAGTTAACAAAATATATTATTCAGTGATGTGATGCAGTTGCACTGTTTGGCTAAGCTAGTTTTTTTTTTTTTTCTTTCTTTTCATTGGGAGTATAATATTTTGCAAAAGAAATAACAGAACTTTATGCAAAATCTTCACCAGGTCCATTTATTTTGATAATGTGACCATAAAACAATGAAAAAAAAATGAAAAACCTCGGAAAGTTCGGCCATCATGGATTTGTACACTAATGAAAAGTAAACATCCTTTTTCCCCATACATCCATTCATCTCAAGGGTATTTTTTCCTCATGTAAAATATTCTTGGCATTTATTCAATTTAGAGAACATTTAATTAATAAATAATGTATAATTTATGCTGTTTCACTCTAGAAAAAGACAAAGTACTACACATTGCTGGAGAACAAACGGCTACCGTACGAACAGCTAGCGTGCAAACACCTGGCAAACACATAGCTACTCTATAAATAGCTAGCGAACAGTGTTGTTGTGTTGTATTTTAGCTCAGCTTGAATGAGCTCAGCTTCAATCTTGTCATTTAAGAATGATTTGTAAATAACATAATATAATAATTTTTTATAAACCATTCATAATGTATTTATTGAAACTGCCTTTGCTAATTTAACTTTAGCCTAATGCTACTCCAATCACTAGTTCCATAATCCAGAAACGTTTCGGTCACTCGTTTTTTGGACACTTTTTGGGTGACATTAGGTAACGTCTCAAGCTGTTAGCATTTTTCCCTGTCTAGTTCTCTCTCTCTGAGGTTCCAAAATAAATGACATCAGCTTTTAGAGATTAGTGCTGTTCCTGTTAAACGTTGATATCCAAGTCTATTCAGTCTCTATAAACCTCAAGAAGTCAACCACAGCAAGACAAACATGTTAAATAACACACAATTTAGCAAGCCGCTATCCGGATAGTTTATATTCTCGAGTCTTCCTCTGCTGCTTTGAATGTATTCCATTCTGACAGAAAACACACACAACCATCACCTGGAAACCAAAACAAAGAAAGGAAAGAACGGGTAGAATAATGTATCCGCTTTGATTCTTTTCTCATTTCCTCATCGCAGTCATCCTGTTCAGGAGCAGATCAAAAGGAAATAATCCCCCATAATCCCTGGCTGTGCTCCAGCTTCTACGCTCGTTAACAGGCCTCTCACACTTCCTGTTGTTTGCTGTACTACTGACATTTTTTAAAAAAGGTAAAAGGAAAAGAACCAAAAAAAAAAAAAAAAAAACTCACAAAAAAAAAAAATTATCACAGACTCACATCCTGGAGCTTTACACACAGATCGAACATCAAGCTGCAAAAGAAGTCACTATGTATAAAAAAAATGTATATATAGACAGATGTAACAAAATATATATATATGTCACTGGGAGTGTTTAATTGTTAAAGTACTGTGGAATATCGCCGAAAAAACCAGGGCTGCTGGGAATATAAAGCGTATGACGGACCTAAACACCAAAACCCACCTACTGTAGTTTAAAATGCTCGGCTGAATGTTCTACATGTGTTCCTCCTTACACGCTTAGAGGCAGGATTAAAACTGAAGAAAGAAAATGCAAAACACGCTTTCCTTAGCCTTGCTTCACCGTACAAGCACTCTAACTCCAAGCAAAATCTGTTTCAACAACAATCCTTGAAAAAAAAAAAATGAAACAGCTGGACAAAACTGAAAAAAAAAAAAAACGAAGATAACCATGGCTGGGAAAAACCTGCTACAAAACACACAGCTGATTGGTAGAAACACAAAAGTTCACCTGAGGGAAGAAGGAAGCACTGAGGTTAAAAAAAAACAAAAAAAAAAAACGCTACATGTTTTAGTTGTGGAGCGATTTCTTTAGATTCTGGAATCATTTTGTTTATCATTAGGGATCTCTATGAGGAAATAAAATTAGAAAAACATTGTTTAGTATTCACGCACCCAGACCTTGAATGTACAAGGGTTCAAGTCAAAGTGGGACTTTTTTGATTGCGCAGAATAAAAGTAAAACCTCCCTTTATTTTTCTACAATATATAATCCACCGCTATACTAATGCAGTTATCCCAGCGTTTCACTAGTGCTAGAATATCATCAAAGTTAAAAGTTCTCAGTACACTCGAGCCATGATCATTAACATAACATACATTAACGTATACAAAAAAAATAAATTATAGCAGTCAGTTTTTGCAAACAAATATACATAATAATAAAACAATTCTTTTGACTTAAAATAATGGTTAGTCTTACAAGATACTGGGAAAGAAAGTGAAAATAAAAGTGTATCAAAGCATAGTTTAGTTTACGATACACATCAACACATGGCCCAGGATAATGGGTATAAATCTCGCTTTGCTGTTGATTAAAAATCTTTTACAGATAACTCATATAAAACCCTGACAATGGTTAACCAAGCCAACAGACTACAGTCTTCTTGTGCTACCGACTTAAATTCACAGGTCAAAGTTCACCCCAATAAAGTACAAACAAGTTGAAAGTAAAGCCACCAGACACACAGGGAGGTCTTTCACGTCCGGCTGCCTTTTAGTGAAGAAACTTTTACAAAACTATAAATTCTGGCCCCTCCGTTGAGGGACAGTAAAGGGAGTGAGCTCAAATGGAGCATACAACTTATAGGCTCAGAAACGTAACATGGCGGACCTGAATCAATCAAACAACCTGCATCTATTTAACAGATCTTTAACGTCGCTGATTTCTTCCCTCTCAGGTTTGAATGAACCATGTGGACCAGAGCTCCTTGGAGGACCTGTTGGTTCTGCGCCAAACTAACAGGAATGACCCGGACAAGGTCTCTGCGCAGCTTAAAACCCCGATCCTGCGGATTTTATGGAATCCAGATGACATACACTACACTACAATTTCGAAGTTAGCATGAACAAGTACCTAAAGCGCATAAATCCGTCAGACCACATGCGACAGCAATCCAGCCAAGCACTGAGCCATGATTACAGTTTCTTTTACTGTTATAAAATAAAAATCCGTTTGATTTTAGGTAATATGGAGGTTATAATCAGAGCCCATCCCAATCAGAGGTTATAATCAGAGCCCATCAGCTTCATACGACATATATACAGTCTTAAAATGACATATCCCAGACTTCAGTTCTTCACTGACACTGGAGACTCCTAGTATAATTATACGAGCGCAATAAAATAAACCTGTGATACCCGTGATCACATCAACAAAGTCAAGTTCTTGTTCATTGAGGTCCCTAATAAACCTCTGATCTTCATCAGACAGACGTTTCAGACTAATTCACTAGATGCTAGCATCAAACAAATCGCTATTTCTCAATGTACTGTTTCTAGCATCATCAATTAAGCTTGAGCAGAAACACAAAGCAGTATAATTCACACTGGGCTGGAAAAGTTGGCTTTACTTTTCTAGCCACTCCTAAGCACTAATTACTGTAGGTCATGCATATAACAGATCAGCTAGCACTCTCTTTCATCTACTCATCTTGATGGTTAATAGGAAGGGAATCAATGTGAACAGGGATTAGCCTTCACCTTTACAGAGTAACAACTCAGGCAGGAATTAGTCTAAGAACATGGTCTGAAGTCAAACTCACCATTGGTGATGAACAAGGAGCCTCAGTGTAGCGTCAGGTCACCCGTAGCCAGAAACACCACTCCCATCTCCTTGAATGGATTTCTAGAGGAGGGAAAATAAAAAATAAAAAATCATGACTGTCTTATCAACAAATATCAATTTAAATATATCTTTATTCAACTCCTCAACCTCCGCTGTATCACTCGAGTCATCACGCTTGCAAATCGTCCTGAAAATTTTTAGCAAAAAAAAAAAAATTCTTGTTCTATTGGAAGATAATTTGGCTAGGTTTAGGGATTTATTTCTTTAAAATAAAGACAAAATTAACTGCCAATAGAACAAGACATTTTTCACTTGCAATTGTAGGAACATTTGACTAGAAATCATATTACAATCGGTTTGTTGTAAATTTATTTTAAGAAATAATAGGTAGGTTTGGCTGGATTCAAAAATATTTCACTTGCTAAGATGCCATTTTTTGCAGCATGAAGTGATACTTATAACAAGCTGACGTGTTTCTTCTAAGAGTGTAACTGTTCTTGTAATATAACACGCAGGTGGATCTGTTGCAATACACCCTACACCCTTATACGGTACCACACATGCTTATTCACAATTCAGGAACAGTTTAGTGTCACTCATCCGTGCACCAGCATGTTATTAGAAGTTGGAAGGAAACCAGAGAACCCTGAGAGCATAAAGTAACACGATTTCAGAAGCAGCTTTGAGGAAGCAAACTGTATCTGCTAGAACATAGAAATATCAGGATATGGATGAAAACTTACCTAGATTGCATACTAAACTATTCAGACAGAGCGAGACAGACTTGGCAACCTGAATGTCTTTCTGATGAATGAGGACAATGAGCCGTAATAACAAACAGTCTTGCTTCATTCCTCTTCCACCTGGCTGTTATAAAACGCCAAATTTCCACAACTAGACGGCATCTCCATGGAGGATGGAGCTGATTTCTCTCTGCTGTGTGTAAACAGAGGAACACAGGAAGAGTAGTTCCAAAAGTGCCATAAAACACACCTATGGATTCATTATCGCATGAGGCGTGAGATTAACACGTGTCAGCTGGAGCTGCGGACGGGAGCCACACCTGTCAAACACAAGGAACGGAAAATGTACAAAAAAAAGTATATAATGAAGACCCACTAAAGAATTCCGTGCCAAAACCCAGCCAAGAGGAAAAAGGAAGAGCCTCGGAGCGTTGAGCTGCTCGTCAAAGCGATACTCCTCAGCCGTGAACCGTATCTGCTCGGTCTCAGCACTCAGCATTCCTGCCTTCTCTCATCCGGAGTGCATATTGACCTGCAGAAGAGCTACTTCTGAGACTGCTCAAGCAAATGTCTCAGGGGGAAAGGGGGGTTTGGGCTTGATGTTTGGTGTGCTTGTGCCCTTGAACTTTGCAGCTATTAGTCATGGTGTTCTGAGCGCTCTGCTAGCATCGTCTTAGTACAAGACAAGTTAAGTCTGGTTAGCGTCTCGGTTTTTCATCGTGACCAGTCCAGGACGTCAGGTTCTACCACATTTTCCAAGAGAAAGGATTTTAAACCAGCATAACCTCTACAGTTAAATGATGGCACCTTCATCGTCAATTCGGTCACTGCTCATTGGGCTCACTCGCTGGCTAGCTCGTGAAGCACCTAAATCATTCGTGCTGCATCACAGGGTAGCGTTCATCTCAGAGGAAAGCACTAATTGTGTCCTCTTTCATGGTCAGATGGCTACAGTTGTTTGGTGTCATTCTGATGAATACTATTCTTTCTACCTGAAGGGTCACTGGTGTGTGTGTGTGTGTGTGTGTGTGTGTGTGTGGCGAGCTGCACTCCTCAGGAGGCGTTTAACATGTTTATTGTTGAGTTTTTCTTTTAAGCCGGTTGTGAGCTAAAATGGTTATGCTTTTAATTTAATAGAAATCCTTTAGATTCATCAGCTGAAATGTAGGTTATCCAAATGTGTCCAAATCTTCGCATTTTTTATCCAGTTTAACTAAATCTGCAGTAAGACGGTGTAGCTTACTTTGCATTGCAGTGATGTCATCAGTACATTCAGAGAGCGAGCGCTCCATCTCACCCACGGTACCCTTTAGCGGAGACAGTCCGGCATCGATGGCGGCCTTATCATTAGCCAGGTGTCTTATTACAGTCTGTAATTCCGATTTAATTGTGGACAAGTCATCCCCCAATGTAGCGCGCAGTTCCGCCTTAAAAATATCCGCGATTTCGTTTGTCAGTGAGGACAATATCTCGAGCTTCAGCGCACCCGTGTCAATCACAGAAACTGCCTGGTGAACCGTGGGGTCAGCG
>JAOVVB010037243.1:0-15305 GCA_028570985.1 Heterobranchus longifilis
CACACACACCACACACACACACAGGGTAAAATAGAAAGAAGATGATGTGCGATCGGTGCACTGCACGGGCCGGTCACGTCATACCCTTAAAATCCCGAAGGCGCGGTCATGACGTCACCCTAAAGAAAAAGAGAAGCACGGAGAGAGAGAGAGAGAGAGAGAGAGAGAGAGAGAGTCACACCCCCTGCACCTCTTTTGCTTTACCCGTTTACCAATTAAGGCTCTCCCAGCGGGACAGAGAGAGAGAGAGAGAGAGAGAGAGAGAGTGAGAGAGAGAGACAGACAGACAGACAGACAGACAGACACAGAGAGAGAGAGAGAGAGAGGGGGGGACAGAGAGAGAGAGAGAGAGAGAGAGAGACACGCAGAGGTAGAAAAGAGCGAAAGAGCGGAGGGACTATCTCTTTTTTCCGTTTACGCCACCGCCCAAGCCCAAAGACACGGACTAGAGAGAGAGAGAGAGAGACAGAGAGAGAGAGAGAGACCTTAGCTATGGGAACAGCTCTCTTCTCTGTGGATGTTAATAATAGGTTAACACAGGGCTGAGCTCTGTTTCCTCCCTGATACAAACACATCATGGAAAGTGACCAGGCCCTCCAACCCTGGGTGGATCTCTCCTCTCCTCTCCTCTCCTCTCCTCTCTCCTCTCCTTATACTTTAATTGGAAAAAAGTGCAGGAAATCAAAGTTTGACAGGGAAGTCACGATTAGAGCCGCAATTGGCAATTATCTTCATCGTTGATTAGTCTGACAATTATTTTTCAGATTAATCGATTTATCGCTCGGTCTATAAAATGTCAGAAAACAGTTAAAAATGTCCATCCCAGTTTTCCAGAGTCCAAGGTGACATCTTCAAATGTCTGGTTTTGTCTGATCAACAGTCCAAAACTCAAACATATTCAATTTACAATAAATTATGTAAAACAGAGAAAAGCATTAAATCGTCACATTTAAGAAGCTGTACCTAGGGATTTTTGTGGATTTTTGGCATTTGTGCTTGAAAAGTGACTAATTATTAATCACTTATCAAAATAGTTGAAGATTAATTTTCAGTTGATGAACTAATTGATTAATCAACTAATCGTTTTAACCACTATCACGGTGACAAAATCTGGCCACAGACAGACAGAAATATAAACACCTGAGAACTCAAATCTGCTTCTGTGGTAGTTCTCACTACAGTGTGTGTCTCCAGGACCACATTTTGCCATAATGACACACACACAGACACACAAAGTGAAAACAGTGTTGCTGTCGCGGCTGGTAATAACTCTTCTCTTTATCGTTATATATTCCCATAAACATATATGACAGTTGGTTTGTTTGGTTGGGGCGAGGGAAAAGAAGTTGTTAAAACAATTTTATATGAAAATAAATAACTCAAGTCAAGTTTATTTGTCCAGCACCTTTTATACAGAGGCAACTCAAGGTGCTCTCCTCTCTGATCCAACAGTTTCACTCTCTGTCATCTGGGATTCCCCTTCCTGTTTGATCAGCGGTCATTCACTTTGCTGGTGTTGTTGCTGCGGTTGCGTAACAGCCTGAAGGGCCTTTCCTTTCTTTGGTCTTGCAGATCACCTCCTATCAGCGGCTGAAATCAAAGTGGAACCTCATGTTCTCTATTCTGTTGTTTTCAGTTTCATTCATTCACTGGCAGCTCATACCTTCATGCACGTCGCTCACACACACTCTCTTACAGCGGTAGCCGCAGTAACGGGACAGAGAATGTGTGTGTTTGTGTGGCTGCTGGTAGGGCTCGCGAGGTAACCAATTAGGTGACTTGATTTTATCACGGCGCTACCAGCAGGGATTACTGTTATATAACAAAACAACGTGAGCAAACAAGATAACAGCAACTACTCCATATTCACAGTTTCCAATGAGTCAGCTCGCTTCTCTGTTAGCCTGTTGAATGTTTACTGGCAAGTAAAAGGCCCACTTAAAAAAATCCCCAATCCCAACTTTTTATTTTGTAATCAGTGCGCAGTTTTCTTGCACTGTGGTTGCGTCTACGTCTGTTTGTCTGACCTTTCAGCCAGAAAAAAAGTTTTCTCCAGCCAAAACATTGCTGCGCTAGCACTTGATGATTTACAGTTATAGTGGTACGATGAAATATTAACTCCCCGACCATTCTTTCCTTCCTCCTAGAAATTCAGACGGAGAGTTCAGGAGTCCACCCAAGTCCTGAGAGAACTGGAAATTTCGTTACGGACCAATCATATAGGGTGAGTCATTGTGTGAAGCTTGTGTAGTGTTGAATGTCCCAGACCTGGTTGTATTAGATTCAGAGGGTAAAGTCTGACATTCCAAACACCCGGAGACGCAGACACTAACCACCGCCGCCACCATCCCCCTCAGTGCTCCGGCCTAATGTTACACAGAAAGCCATGTGGCGACGGAGAAAAAATGAATCGATTGATTGTTTGGGGCAGCTGACACGTGAACAGACTTTGAAAGGAAAACACATTTGGTAACACTTTACTTAAAGGTCATGTCGATAATGCATTATAAGCACATTCATAAGACATTATAATGCATTTATATGGCTTTATAAAACTGCACGGAGCACGTCGTGGACATACTGTGTTATAAGTTTAGCGTGCATAATCCTTTATACCTCCATGCCAAAGTGACAGTGACAACTTTTTTTTGGAGCAGATTTTATTTGTCAAGCTTGGAAGAGAAAGCATAATATTTTGTTTCAAAAACCGAACTGTAGAACAACTGAATTTTGTAATGAAATTAAATGTAATTATTTGTTTGAACACTGGAAAAACAGAAATGTTGGTGTCTTGTAAACCCATGAGGGTTGTGTGTGTGTGACACTAAAATAAAGAAATCAATCACTCTATGATACTATAAAACAATTATGAGGACTTTTGAGCAGTATTTGCTGGCTGCAACTAAAAAATATATTATTTAATTCTTTATTTTCCAAAACGCACAATTTTACATTTACACACTGTGTAACCCAGGACTCATTCTTGTCACTTTGGTATGAAGGTATACATCATTATAAATGCTGCACTTATAATACATTATGTCTACCACTTATAATACTTTAGAAACCTTGTTATAAGTCATGCATGATCATAAACATTTATAAAGAGTTTTGTAAACCTTATGAATTGATTATAATGCATTATAGATATGACCTTAAAGTAAAGTGTGACCACACATTTTTCTTGCAGCACAACTTGTTACTTCAGTGTTTCAGTCTGCCATCCTGAAGAGGTGTTCTTGTAGAGGTTATAAGATTTCACAGCAGATAAAAACACTGGAGTATTCATGTGTAATTCCAGGTTTTTCAGGATAACAAGCCTCAGCCTGCTGATATTGATTCAGTGTTGTACAGTCATCGTCAAGGAAAGATCAATATCTCAATGAGCGTCACACAACGTCTGTGTTTTGTCTGGCTATAGATCATTGTCTCTGTGATTAGAGACCCTGATAGATAAAGACTGTGATGGATTACTCAACATCACTAATGAGTCCCAATGCATTATGGGATCTGTAGGATCCAGGGGCTCATTTATCAAGGCAACTAAACAAATACAGATACAACATGTGGACAGATAGAAAAATATTTAAGTTGATGTGAAATAAAGAATTAGGGAGCACAAAAACTTTTTAAAACTGTTTGACTATGTTGTGCAATGCTCTTTTTAGGGCTGTCCCGAATATCATTTTTGGGAAGCTTCAGTGAGAAATAATCAAATATATTCGAAGCTTCGACGAACGTGAGAACGTAGCAGAGCTTAAATATTTTTGGAACTCAGGAACAATTCTCTGTCAAAATCAGCAGGGGGACGTGCATAAAAACAGCAGCTTGCAGCTCTGTCTGACTCGATGACTGTCCCCTCACTTCCCTGTTGTTTTCCTTTAGTTCTATTTACAACCACGAAAAGCAAGCAGGCGAAAAATCCAAACTAAGTGACATGTTCTGTCTGTTTGTCCAACGATCTCCGCTCTGTTTCAGTACCCGGGAGAGCGCTGCACCTACACATGCACAAACAGCGCTACCCATCTGTGAATATTAACTAACAATAATTAATGTTGGTGCATGATGACTAATGTTGCATTACTCTTCCTTATTTCATGGGTTATTCTGGATTTTTGAGGTAATGCTTGTGTAATAACTATAAGCATTCAAATATTGATTTGGACGTCGATTGCCATAGCAACAGTCGAAGCTTTGAAGCATTCGGGTCAGCCCTGGCTCTTTTAATAGCATAATTTTGATAAATTGGATTCTATGTGTACAAATTAGCATATGCATGGTTTAAGTACAACACTGCATACTGGTGGTTCATAAATGAGGCCCCAGGGTTTTTCTGGTAGCAGCTGTGATGGATGTTGAAGGTGGGCCGTCTCAGGAGACATGGAGGCCCGGTCTAGGACAGGAAGAAGCAGCCACGAGACATGGAGGGAGCGCAGTGCGATTATGGTCACCCCCTGATCCGATATATTTTCGTGTTTTGTGAAAAATATGGTTTTATGTTTTGCCGTCAAACGCTTTGAAATATCAGCAGCAGCCGCATGGTCGTGTCTAAATGGTAACGCAACATTTGCGAAAGTCTCACAAAATGGTTAAGGTTAGGCATTTATCTGGAATAGTCACGGTTAGGTTGTGGGAGCCGAGTTTCGGGAGAGTTTTCACAAGTTTTTGCAAATCTTAAGTTACCATCTAGACATGACCCAGAGGGGAAGAACAAGAATGGTGTGTGGGATGGGTGATGGGTGTGGGGGAGGGCATCCTGAACAGATTTCGCCTAGGGCTCAAATAATGCTATAGGACCGGCCCTGACTGGTTACACAACAATCGCAAGACCTCAAATATACACACACACGTAATCCAAACGACATCTCGTAATCCCTGTTTTTCTCTTTTTCCTCCCTCCCACACACACATATTACTTGACATCAATTCATCTGCTTCACTGACTCTCACACACATCATCTCATGTTCCTGACGACACCGTCTCTCACACTCCCACACACTGTTTACACTCCGATCCGATTCGGCTCTTCAAACCAAAATAAACTCCGGCCACAGCCAGAGACGATGTCCGTCTGGCAAATCTGTCAGTTGAGTTGAGGCGTTGTTTACATGGATTAAATCCTTCATAGAGACCTTATGTTGGTAAATTAGATTACATAAATAATCTACCTAATCTAGATTAGACAAAGCATTACCATAATGGCAGAGGGACAGGGAGAGAGACTGAGATAGTGCAGGGTGGGAGCAAGATGTCACCCACTCAGACAGTGAATAATTACTGCTTCTTTTCAGAGGTGAAACAGAGAAATGTATCCATCATGCAGGCCGTGTTATAAAGGGCAGATTGTCCCTGTACGAGCACTGCTGATGATAACCCCGGCTGCCTGCCTGCCTGCCTGCTTCTCACATGTTGCTCAGTGGTCAACAACATGTGGTGAATGGGAGGATTGTTAGTTAGTGTCCTGTGGTAATGATTACCATGTGGCCCGGCAAGCCCTTTTTTTTTTAAAAACACGACGGGCCCCACCAGGCACCGCTTTACTGGTCGCTCTCGTTAGTCCATGTAGTTACACCACAGGGGAGCTAATAAAGAAGCAGCTAGTGGATTTTTAAAGCAGTTTAACCTTACATCTTCATCAGCGCAGTACCACTCAAAAGCCTGCCCGCGTGTCATTATGTTTATGCCCTGCAAATTTCTCTAATCACCGAGCAATCAGGCCTGTCGGGGGAAGTTCTGTGATTCAGCCCGCACTGGTTATAAATATGGAGAGAGAGCAGAACATGCCAAAGGGTAGCAGGAGCTTTCCCTGTGAAAAACTGGGCCTTTCCATGCAGAATTAAAAAAAAAAAAAATGAAAGCATGGTGAGTGCTGAATGGGTGGCCCACTTCAGCGCTTGTAAGGAAGGTGAGAGTGGGCTTTTGATCATTCTGGGGCCTTGTCTTTACCACAGTTAGAAGTGTGTGTGTGTGCGTGTGCGTGTCCGTGTGCATGTGTGTGTGTGTGGTAGAGAAACAGAGAAAACAGGCAGACTCAATAATGAGATTCTGTATATGTGTGTGGAGGCCCGTGCTTTTGCAAACACATGCATGCGGGATATGTTTGTGCTTTGAGCCAGGAAGCTTTGAAGTTTGTCAAACGGGTCATTACAATTCTTCCTGGCAAAGGGAGGGAGAGAGGGTGAGTAATCTGAAAACATCTCTATACCAAGGTCAGAAGCGAGTAGTGTTATTACTCATTATATACAAATCAGCACGTAAAAATATCTTAATGCTATTGTAACAGCAAGGGGTTTTCCAGATCTTCAGGCTTGTATGACCAAATTAATTTTTATCTCATTATGTTTGTCCGTCTCATTCTCGTGATGGCGATATCTCAGGAGTGTCTCGAGGGAATTTCTTCAAATTTGGACCAAACGTCCACTTGGAATCAAGGATGAACTGATCAGATTTTGGAGGTCAAAGGTCAAGGTCGCTGTGACCTCACATAACTCATTTTTCAGCCATAACTCAAGAATTCATACGCTTATTATGAGAAAGTTTCACACAAATGTTCAATATGATGAAATGATGAAGTGGTGACATTTTATATGCAGCTTCACTGTGACATCATCATGTTCTGCAAAATCACTTTTCTGGTCAACGCCGTAACTCTGCCCACCTTGAAACTGGTGATTGTTTAGATCTTCTGTGCTGCCGGGTAAAAGATGTGTGTTAAGCATTGATGTTTCGCCAATAAATAAATGTAATACCTTTTTATTAAATTCCTTCAAAGTCTTGGATGTAAACTGATTTTTTGGCAGAGGCATACAGCCGCAAGGTGGTAATTCTAGTTTTATGTTGTGATTGTGAAGCATGTTGATTATTAGACATGCTATATAGTGTATATATACGTGTGTGTGTGTGTGTATATATTATGACATTGATACTTGTTGAAATGTGCCGGCGTAGCTCATTAAAAACGTATAATAGACAAATAAACTGGAAAAATGGGAAGACGATGAGCGCTTCCCATTAAACATGAAGCATCTGGTGATGTTTCTTTCCAGATAAGACACAAAAGAATATCAAATTCTTCAAGTTTCTCTTTCAAAGCATGTTTAATTATTTTTTTCCAGACTCAGAGACTGAGTTTTTAGCTGCGATTATTATCCCAAAGGAAATGAAGTTTTTGTTGAAAGCGATTCAACTCAGAAACTCCCAATATTAATAAATAAAAGCTGGTTCTTGTTCGAACCGCTGATGAAGTATATTTGAAAGTGTGCTCTTTCTAGAAATAAGAGTTTGCGTGCTGATGAACTTTTGTTGAGTTAAATGTGTTTCCGTCTCTTCAGGTGGGTGAGAGAGTTTTTAAATGAAGAGAACAAAGGCCTGGACGTGCTGGTGGAGTACCTTTCTTTTGCACAGTATGCCGTCACGTAAGTCACTACCAGCTCTTTCTCTATATATTGCTATGGTCTATATGCAGAACTGACAAGCAACACAATGCTGCTATTCTGCACAGCCGCTGATGCATCTCCACCACCACCACCACCACCATCACCGCCGCCGCCGCCGCTGCCGCTGCCTGATTGTCAGAAACACTGAGTCACCCGGGGCCCACTGCTGACACATTGGCTCTGTGTATTATACCAACCATAGGCTTCTATTCATAGATTGATGGTGTGATTATTAGTCAGTCACAAGGTCCCTGTTCAGGGCCAAAGAGCCACGCAGTTAAATTTTTAATTCACCCTCCCTACTTCACCATATGTTATTATGGGCTGTCCACATTATGAATGGTTAGCCGTAAAAGTGTGTTTACCCACAGTATCACCGCAGCAGCATATAAATGTCATGGAAACGACCAGTCTAAAAACTGAAATAGATCATTACAGGTATGCTGTAACTACCAGCTCTTTCCAAAGTTTCTGCCAAGTACAACAAAACATGAGACTTTTTGCTTACCTATCATCTAAACCAGAAATCTGAAATGTTAGCATTAGCACCGGAGTTGAACACATTTTCACCCCTGCCAGCACTCATTAATACTAGTGCCTGACAAATATATGAGATACTGTATATGGGATATTAACTTAGCTTAAAGGGATAGTTCTGATTTTTTTGAAGTGGGGTTGTATGAGACAGGAGTCCTGACAAGGAAGCTCAACAATGAACTGCTGTAGACGGGAGCTGCAGCAAAATGCACTATAATCACCTGGAAAAAAAGGCCCACCAAAAAAGAAATCAATATCAGTTTAAGTGTACGCTATATTTAGAATATTTTCACAGCTTTACCTTGCCGTTCCTTTGGCACTACATTCACTCAACGTAGAACATCCGTTCAGTCTCCCTCTGCAAAAGTTCTTCTTCTGTTTACTCTACTTTCCCATTTCGCTGTCGCTGTCATAATCACTCATTTTTAGTTTCTTGCATATATTTTTCCATAAACCGCGGAAAGACTGACCCAAACAGCTGATCTGCGGCGTAATAGCTTACGTGCACGGCAGAGTTTCGCTTGTGCGTAGGAATACAGAAGTTCACTGACTGTGGATAAATACCTCCATACATACATTACAGCCCCACTTCAAAAAATCTGAACTATCCCTTTTAAACAGATATATCTGTATTTTACTGTTACTGTCTCGTTTCAAATACAGTTTCATTTTCAAACCTTTTGTAACCACATTTTAGGGAGCCTTGAAAAAAAATGTCTGTTACGTGTTAAAACCCCCCAGATAATTGGTGTTATATTACCAAATCTGTATACTTTTCAAATAATGATATCATACTGGCCTAAAAGAAATCCACACTTTAAATAATAGCAGGTTAATGCTTAGCGTGTTTGTTTCTTACTTTATGTGCGACAGGTTTGATGGAGACTGTGTGGAGAACAACCCAGAGGCTGCCATGGATAAGTCTAAGCCCTGGAGCCGCTCTATAGAAGACCTGCATGGAGGAAGCACCCTGCCGTCTTCCATCACGGGGAACGGCATCACACGTGCCGGCCGGCATTCCACGATACGGTACTGCACACGCACACGCACACGCACACTCTGTTGACGGTTACCCGTGAGTGTTTGTGTGATTTGAAACTGTTTGCAGCTAGCTTTGCCTTTCAGGGTTCTGGTTACCTTGTGTTCAGCCGGAGCAATGTGGCTGTATTGTGATTATTTTGAGAAGTCACACATTTCATATGATGCCTCAGCAGCTCCTTTATGTAGTCATGAGGTCCGTAAGACTTTAAATGGCTTAAGACACATTTCGGCAGCAAATACCATTTGTCTGGATTTTTAGGATTGTCAAACACAGGCTGGTTTTGCGCATGATTATGACACATGATTGACAGCAGTTTTTCATGTGACAGATGATGCGGCAGAAGGAAAGATGTCTTTTATGGAGCAAATCTGTTTTTTTTTTTGTTTTTTTTACAAACACCAAGCAAACCATTTTAACTCTAAATCCCGAGCACAGAGGGTTTCACAGCAGTTAATTCATAAACCCCTGCTAATATATGCTCCGAAGCACAAATCCCATTCAGTTGTGCATTATTTCTCTAATCCTCCCTGTCATTCCATTGATGTTTGGGTACAGCTCTCGCTCTGACTTGTGTGACCTCTAATCCTTCAGTTTGAAGAGGTTAACTGGAACTCGCTGTACACAAAGAGCACCATTGATTCAACGAGGCACATGTGTCTAATATTATCCTTGCATGATGATCAAGTCAGTTGTTTCCTGTTGCCTATTGTCTCAAAAGTACTTGGAATAATACATGTGAAATTAGTAAATGTAGCATACTGGCATGTTTCCTCTCTTTTGCTCTCCTGTATTACAATAATTTAGAGTTTGCCATCAGTCATAGACAGTCATAGATATGAAAGGTGTGTCCTGTTTATAAAGCCACAGCTATTACCCAATAAACCACCTATTACATTTTGTAATATCCAACAATCACCAGACAGTCAGGGCTTGTTTCATAATCTGTGACTCATCGGCGGATATTTCATTGGTGCTCCTATTAGGGGTGGGAATCTCTCGGCACCTCACTATTCGATTCAGAGGGTGATTTATAAAATCGATGCATCTTGATGAATCTCATTTTTTTAATATTCAGTTTACTGTCATAGAGGAGTAAAGAAACCAGAAAATATTCACATTTAAGAAGCTGGAATTAGAGAATTTTGACTTTACATAGAAATTACTAGCAAAATTAGCAAAATTGCTGACGATAGTTGACTCTGGTCTACACATCTGCCTCCTCCAGATGTGTCATCAGCATGTAGCGTGTGTGTGTAACAGGTCAGGGTGTCTCTCTCTGAGGCTGACTGTCTCTTCTGTTCTGTCCCGGTGTTCCTCCATAGTCATCTGCTCCTCTGTCTGCCAGTCCTCGACAGCAGGCAGGTCTCCGCTCTCTCACTCTGCTGGCTCACAGTGAGCTCTCTGCAGCTTTACCCTGCATCCCTGCTGCCTCCCAGCACACGCACATGCACACGCACACACACATGCACGCACACACACACACACACACACGCACACACACACACAATCCCCCTGCCTCATTGTACTTTATACCTCCCTGCTAGCGCTGCCCAGTTTATTTGTCCCGCTGTCTGTGTCGGGGATGTGAATTATTTGTACTGCCAGCCTCCCCTCCCGCGCTCGAGACTGAGTTCTCCTTTCCTCGGAGCAAATGGGTTTTCTGCACTCATTGTTCTTGCCTCTGTGCCTGTGTGCTGCTTGTGTGGCTCCCTAAATGCCATTCTGTGCAGACGCTAGCCTAGTTTTCTACAAAAGCCCTGTAAAAGCGAAGGCTTTTACTAGGCTTAGGTAGCCTCCAAACATCTTCTGTATTTTGGATACGTTATTTGTTTTCCTGGTTAATAAGAAATGTCACATTAATTCTGAAGCCATTTGCTCTGGTGGTTTTGTAAATTCTTAAACATCCATTATACAGAATATTTGTCCCTTATTGTGTTTAACTCGCTTTAGATTAGCTTTAAATTAGAATCTGTAAGATCAACAGCTGGGTGTCAAATTAAGATTTGTGTATGTCTTCTTCAAACTGCCACCTTGAAGGACACCGAGCACACTGAGCTGTCCCAAGTGCTCGCAGATAACACGGTATGGATTGTGCTAGAAAAACGTCCCTGTGTTAGACCTGTATCTTATAGTTGTAGTTGTAGTGTTTGATATTGATCTGTGTAAGGTTGTCACGATACCAGAATTTTAAACTTCGATACAATACTAAAAAAAACCAATATTCTTTCAATACCACAACAAAAAGAAAAAAAAATCCTTGGCACATAAAATAGGATATTTTTTTATTTTTTATTTATTAACAACCTGCACACAATGCTGGTGCAGATAAAGTCACTGAACTCTTCCCCGTTGTTTCATCTGTGCAGCCTTGGGTTGAAAATCTGATGGTAGATCTGCTTTTTTTTTATAGTTTCTGTACTTTGGATACTATGAAATGTGGATATCATATCATTTTATGAATGAATTTGATTTATTTTGAACATAAAAATAAAAAAAAACAGATTAGAAAACAAACAAAACAAGAGTAACAGTGTTTTGAAAAGGAGAAGTAGAAGGTAGAAGTAAAAACCCTACCTCTTTCTCACCTCTCCTCTATTAACACATATATAATTTAAACACATTTCTAAATTATTTACAACCAATATAAATATACAAACAACCATCCCAAGTGTAGTTACAACCCAAGTATCCAGCCAGTGTTAAAAAAAACAATCCTCAACACAACCCTTCCTCATCCATATACCTCCCAAAAAAATATTTATTTGTACAGTTTAAATTTAAATACGTGGTATTCAAAAAGTATCAAAGTATCGATACTTTTGACAACCGTAGTTCTGTGGTGTTATTTAGAACGTGCTCTGTTTGTTGTGGTCGTGGCAGGATTTTTTTTCTTGTATTCATGTTCTGTAACCAAGACGGATTAAATCCTGGACGGCTCCGAACTTCCCCCCCGTCCACAGCACCTCTCTCCTCTCTCCTCTCTCCTCTCTCCTCTCTCCTCTCACTTCTCTCCTCCCTTCAGTTTTAGACGCCTCGTCTCCTTGGAGTCACATATATTTCATTTGACGTAATGTGTTCTATAAAGTTTAGTTGAGTAACTTCAGACAAGTCAAAGCAGGTCAAGGCATTACAATTTGCTGTTGCGTAATCATTTATCATAACCTTGGTTTGAGATTAACAAATATTGTTACTCATTTCCTCACAAAATGTGCCACGCCTCAGTTTGGATCGTGATGAATCGGGAGAGGAATTATTTCTGCTGCAGCTGCAGCATGTCTCCTGAATCGACTTCATTTATATCAGCAAACTTGTTTTGCACCCGGCCCGGCACCACATCCTGCTCCACACGACATGTAGAACGCTCATAATTACAAAGACACACAAACTCACGTAGTAAATGTCAGACATGCACAACATTTTTCAAGGCATGATTAACTGTTTCCTATCTTATTTAAATGCGAACGTACCTAATTAAAGAATAGTTTTATCGTCTTGAAACTGCTGACTCTGTCCTTGAAAGCCTTTTTCAGAACACGCACACACACACACACACGCGCACACAAACACACACACAATCACCATGTTGTGACTCACACAGGAGTCACGCCTTCAGGCATGGAAGCTGACACGAATCGGCGTGTCTATCTGCAGCCTGAAGACACATTTTTCCCCAGAACTCAGGCCAGTAATTGAACCTCGTGACAAAAAGTCTGAAAATAAACCGTTTGGCCCTGCCCGGCTCTGCATATTATTCAGTAATACTGCTGCTCCAGCGTTTCTCTTTTTATTGTGAGAGCTGCACCGGGAGAAAAGGCCATGTTTTTTGTCCACATAAAGCTGCACAATCGCCGCGCTGCATGCAAATGACTCCTGTTGTGTTAGCTGTAAATGATATCTTTGTGACGGACATAAAATTAAAACAATTGAAAGAGGGCCATGCCGTGGCCCCCGGCGAGGCTGTAGATTATAAGGCCTTTTGTGAGTGTTAATGTAAGGTGGTGTGGCAGTTTAACAGCCTCCTTATGTGAAGGAGGTGGTGTGTGATGCTCTTTCACAAATGGCATCTGTTTTTTTTTTCTATTTATCCGGGCCTCGTGCGCTCTTGTTTGTGTTCAGATGCTCATAGACTCGATACTTCTTTCAGTAAAACAGTTTCTGATTATCACTGAATTGTTTTTTTTGTCCTTTCTATAATTGTATTTAGCTGCAACACACTGCCGAGCCGAAGAACCCTGAAAAACTCCAGACTGGTCTGCAAGAAAGACGATGTCCACGTCTGCATCATGTGCCTGCGTGCTATCATGAACTACCAGGTCAGTCCTCTGCACTCCCGGTCCACACAGACCGCATGTCCCTCCGGACTAAAGCACACTTATCTAACTGAAGCCAAATTCAATTTGTTCCTCTGCATAATAAATGAAACACGGAGAACCAGCAGAGGAATACACCTCCTGCTTATTCTGTGGCTCCTCTTCTCTGTTGATTAACGTATTTGTCTCTGTCTTTCTCCCAGTATGGCTTCAACATGGTCATGTCACACCCACATGCTGTGAATGAAATTGCACTAAGTCTCAACAATAAAAACCCAAGGTAAGTAAGAACAAAAAGTCAAAGGTGCTGTAAGTGGTATTTCATTTTCTTTTCCTTTTTCTTTTTCTTTTTCTTTTTCTTTTTCTTTTCTTTTCTTTTCTTTTCTTTTCTTTTCTTTTCTTTTCTTTGTTTAAATAAGTGTTAAATAGATCTACATTCAGACAGCCATCACTAATATAGAGTGTTTTGTCAGTAACATGGGTCCTCTGCTCTGCAGTATACAGAAAAGACATGTTCTGGTATCCCGTCACTCTCATCCAATCAGGAGAGAGGATTCCAGAGATGTATTTTCTGTTTACTGCAGAGCAGAGGGACTGGGAGACCCACGTTACTGACCAAACACTCTACATCAGTGATGGCTGTCGGAATATAGAGCTATTTAACATTTATTTTAACAAAGTGTAAATCACTTACAGCACCTTCACGTTTTTTCAAAATAGATTATTTGTGTGTTCTTTATCTCAGTGGATATCTGAATGTTTTTACATTGCTCTTTGCTTATCAAGAAAGATACATTTGTTACATTTGGAGCTCAACAAATCCAGATATTTTACCAACAAAGACCCAAACCCATAATGGAACATTCAGAGTCCAACATTAGCCTCAGTGCAGCTGCACAGTCTGATTCAGAGTGAGTGTCTTCGTAGCTCCGGGGCACATTCATCCTGACAGACGGGTCAGGGCACCGCTGGCACACTCCACTACACTGGCAGCTTCTCACTGAGACAGCAACCAGACGGGCCCGCTTTGTGTGTGTGTGTGTGTGTGTGTGTGTGTGTGTGAGAGGGTGTGGGTGTGTTTTTACTTTGTGCCCCGAGGCTCAAGGATTTCCCCCAAAAGTGGATGTGAAACTACTCTGCATCATCTGTCACATATCGTCTCATCCAGGCTGAGAAATCCTGCATGAATGAACTGGAGAATGGACGCACACACACACGCGCACACACACATTGGGCCTGAAGTATCTATTTTTTATACCTGCCTTTTTAAGATGAAAATGCGGAACTCTTTTTTTTTTTTTTTCCGCTCTCAGATTGTGACATTACAAAACTTTTTTCAAGTTATTTAAAGTTGCTTAAAGTTCAATTTTATTTATAGTATCAAATCCTAACAGAAGTTATCTCAGGACACTTTTCATGTAGAACAGGTCTAGACCATGCTCAATGATTTACAGAGACCCAACATTCACCCATGAGAGACGAGGGCAAGAAAAAAAAACTCCCCTTTTTAAAAGGAAGAAACCTTGAGCAGAACCAGGCTCTGGGTGGGCGGCCATCTGCCTCAAGTTGTTGATTAATATTTATAAAGATGTATAAACTTAAAAAGACATCAATTGTGATAAACACCACGCAGATCCATGATTCTACACAGATGTTCCGGCATTGGCAGGATCTTAAATGACACTGTTTTCCACTTTGTTTGCTCCGTGTTTAAGTACAGGTTCACCGCAGCGCTGGCACTTGTCATTTACTAACCTTTATTTTCCCCCCTCTTTTACAGAACGAAAGCTCTGGTCTTGGAGCTCCTGGCGGCAGTTTGTCTCGTGAGAGGAGGCCACGAAATTATTCTCTCTGCGTTCGACAACTTTAAGGAGGTACGTGCTGCACGGAGAGGGGAAATGGGGTCTGAGGAGACGAATATGTCATTACATTTCAACTGTGCAATTTCAAACGGTGACTCAGCCCCGGAGGAATGCCCC
>JAOVVB010037253.1:4496-15304 GCA_028570985.1 Heterobranchus longifilis
ATAACAAAACACAAAGTGACGTGGCTCAGATTTTTCACTATACAAGTAAGATGATGAATTACACTTTTGCTGATGACTGCCTATGTTGTGCCTCATCATCTGATGTTATTCCCCTGCCATATACCGAAAGGGAAACAATTACATCGCAAGGTGGTGTAAACAAGGTTTAGAAAACTAAAAAGTCTGAATGTATATTTTCTCCCTCGTCCTGTATTTATCCTGTTCTCACAGAGCCTGAAGTAGTCAGGAACCTCACTGTCAGTGTATTCTCAACATCCTCTATATCTCTGATGTGGACTAAACCAGAGGGAAACAGTTCTTTCTATAGAGTACAGTGGGCTGATGGAAATATCAGTGAGACTGTAAATGTATCTGAAACATCTATGACCATTACTAACCTGACTGCTGGTGTCCAGTATACAATAAATGTTACTGCAGTGGCACATGATGGCCTTACTGATGGACAGAGTACAGCTGTTTCTCAATACACAAGTAAGTAAACATTTAAATGTGGTTCATGAAATCAGGCAGTGAGAGTGTGCTGAAGACAGCTGTTGGAGAAGACTGTCTTCAGTGATCACAAACAGGATTAAACTCTGAGCTCACTATAAGAAAAGTCCAGATGCAGAATAACAAGTCCTCTCAAAGGAGACATTGACTGCTGGTTTGAGCATCAGATACAGTGATGCTGTTGTTGAACTTGAAATGTTGATGATAAGAGAGCTCACCTGTGAATTAAAGGTCTGGATTGTTTTCTGTTTTTGCTGATCAGTTTTGGCCAAAAACTGTTGAGACAAGAATGAGGCTCGCCTCATTTTTAGGGTGAGAGGTGCAGTGATCCGGGGTGGTCTTTATGAAAAAACAAAACAAAACAGGAGCTTTTCCCTCCAGAGATTGAGTCTGGTTTCTTCTCGAGATGTTGTTAACGGCTGGACATGGCTGAGGAAACTTTTTCTTGATTTCAGTCACTGGGCCGGGGATCGACGTCCATGGAGATGATGGCGTTCATCACTTCTAGCTTTTGACATCTCGACTTGGCTGGCAATGTCCCGTCTTATGTCAGCAGGGGCAATGCCAGCGAGGAGGTGCAGACTGTTTGTGTTGGTGGATTTCAAGCAACCGGTGATCAGGCGGCAGGTGTTGTTCAGCGCTGGGTCAAGTTTCTTGGCATGGGTTGATCTTTCCCAAACAGGACATGCATACACTGGCAGAGGTATAGCACAAGGCCAGAGCAGTGGATCTTAATGTGTGTGCTGTTGCTCCGCATTTGGAGTTGGTCAGTTTGCGTAGGATGTTATTTCGGAAACTGACTTTCGATTTGGTGTTTTTGGACATGCTCTTTAAAGAAGAGGGTGCGGTCCAGGGTTACTCCAAGGTAGACAGGATGGGTATGGTGGTCAAGTGGTGTCCCTGACCATTTGATCTTTAGTGGTCGGGTGGCTTCACGATTCCTGAGACGGAACGAGCAGACTTGAGTCTTCGCAGGGTTGGCATGTAGACGATTGCGCTCATAGTAGAGGAGTAGCTCATCTAGGGCTGAGGCCAGGTTTTCCTCTCCTCCTTCAAACATACTTTCTTGGGATGTTACACAGAAGTCGTCAGCGTAGATGAGCCGCTCAGTATTCTGGTCCATTGGCTGGTCATTGTTGTAGATGTTATATAGTAGTGGGGCCAACACACTACCTTGAGGTAAGCCATGCCATTGTCTTCACCAGTGGCTTTGCTTGTTGTTCAGGATAACAGCTTCATGGAAAAGCTTGATAATGGTACTGGGGCAACATGATGTCTCTGGTTGTTACTATGGTGACTTTGACTCAAAGAAGAACTAGTGCGATGAAATGGTTTTAAATCTCTTTATTTCCCTATATAACACCCTTTCCCTCACAGAGCCTGAAGTAGTCAGGAACCTCACTGTCGGTGCATTCTCAACATCCTCTATATCTCTGATGTGGACTAAACCAGAGGGGAAGAGCTCTTTCTATAGAGTACAGTGGGCTGATGGAACGACTAACTGGAGTGTCAATGTCACTGAAACAAACATAACTGTCACTGAGCTGACTGCTGGAGTGCAGTACAATTTCACTGTCATAGCAGTGGCTGGAGATAACAAAACACAAAGTGACGTGGCTCAGATTTTTCACTATACAAGTAAGATGATGAATTACACTTTTGCTGATGACAGTGCCTATTTTGTGCCTCATCCTCTGATTTTGTTTCCCTGCTATATACTGAAAGGGAAACAATTACATCATAAGGTGGTGTAAACAAGGTTTAGAAAACTAAAAAACCCACTTAATATAATATGTTTTACTGACGTGTCGTTTTTTTTAAAAATCGACAGTCACATCACAATTAAGCTACAGATGTTACTCATAGAGAATGGTCCTCTCCTTTCCTCTCCTCTCGTCTCTGCTTTAGGACCTGGTGAAATTGGGGAACCTATTGTGTCCACATCCACGTCCTCCATCTCTCTGAACTGGACCTCTCCTCCTGGTGAGGTGTTCAAGTACAGGGTGGAGTGGCATAACGGCGGAGCGCCGATGATCGAATACACATACCATACCTTTGCCGTGCTGTCAGACTTGATCCCTGGTACTAGCTACACAATTACACTTGCTGCTGTCGCTGGAGACAATGAGACAGAAGGACGCCCTGACACATTCACCTCAGTCACAAGTAAGCCACACTTTATGTATTGAAACATTTCGTAATTAACAAGAGTAGGTGTAAACCTAGTATGTGGCTAGACGGTGACCGTTGTTGTGAGTAACTATAGTATTTATTCATGGACAAACTCAAACATACACTGTACATTTACTACCACCTGACAACATTACTATTTATTTCTTCTCTGTTCTGCTCACCACCGCCTGTCTGCTCTCAGCCACCCTCTCTCTCACGTGCACTGATGTTATTACTGTACCTCTGCTGCAAAAGTGAAAATGAAACTTAAGTTCCCCTGGCATTGTTTACTTTCGCTTCTGTCAGATGGTTCTTGAGCCCTGGTAAGCCAAGACGTGACTGTCGCAATGACGTCATAACTGAGTTCGACCAATGGTGTAACATCATCACTCACTCACTCACTCACTCACTCAGCGACAGACTTTCCCATTTATATGGCTGGTCCCCCAGCTTTGCTGCAGTCCAGCCAAAAATGCACATGTAAGCACTACTTAGTACACTACTGTATAATATATGCACAAGCGCTTAATCTAGGGTACTTTTCACTGCCCCCTGCTAGACAAACATAGCTATTACAGTTTAAAAAAAGATGATATAAGCTCACTCCTGGGCTACACACAATTGTGATAAAAGTCACTGGAGAGGTTGTTCATTTACACGTTTCCACTGGTGCGAGACAATGCTAGAAAGTTGTAAACAACATGTTGTATTGTATGTATTCCCCTCATATTGTGTTTTTCTTGTATTTGCAGAGCCTGGTGTCATCAGGAATCTCTCCATCCTTGATGTCACAACATCGTCTGTGTCTCTGGACTGGACTGAACCAGAGGGCAATGCTACCTCATACACAGTTCAGAGGACTACAGGAGGAGCCATTTTCAATTACACCACTAATGAAACCTCCTTTACGATCACCGATTTAACCCCTGGAGTCCAGTACAACATTACAGTGGCTGCTGTTGCTGTAAATCCCTCAAACGAAGGAGAAGGAACCTTAATAAGTACCTTCACAAGTAAGTCCATACTTTTAGGAACTCTTTTTATGCCGTGGCCGGTCGCATTATGTTTTCAGGTTGTATATATCTCCCCTTGAGGGAAATTCTTCAAATTTGGCACAAATGTCCACTTTGACTCAAGGATGAAGTGATTAGATTTTGGAGGTCAAAGGTCACTGTGACTTCACAAAACACGTTTGTGGCCATAACTCAATAAATCAAGAATCAACAATCACACAAATGTCTAACATTTGTTTTTTTAGACATGTTAGTGTCTTCTCTGGCGAGCAGTAGCCTGGCTGTTTCAATCAGAAGCGTAATTTTATTCCCAAAAGGTCAAGGGTCAACTTCACTATTACATCGTAATGTTCGGCAAAAACAGTTTTCTGGCCATAATTCAATGCCATAACTCAGGAACAGAATGGGAGACGTTTGGTCGGATATTAATTGATGACACTAAACTTGAAACGGGTGATTGTTTAGATCCTCTGTGCTGCCGGGTTGAAGATGTGTGTGAAGGATCCATGTAACGCCAAGAAATACACTTTTATTAAAAAGTATTTTTTTAAAACTGCATTGACAATGGAACCAAACCACCTTTTTCCGTCTTTACTATACAGAGCCTGAAACGCCGGTGGACATTACGATTATAGCACGAGGAACGGATTACCTGAGCATCAACTGGACTTTACCTGAAGGGAGGGTCGATCATTATGTGGTGAACATCTCAAATGAGAGGCAGATATATTTGTATAGCAACATAACAACAGTCACCACAGCCCTCTTCACTGATTTATATCCTGGGAGAGTCTTTTTTATCACAGTGACCGCTGTAGCTGGAAACTTCAGCGAGATGTCTGATCAGTCTTCATTTGCCACAGGTAAGTTTAGCAACCTATACTGAATTTAGCTTCTGTAGATGCACAAGTAATAAGTATGTGTGCACCTGTTATTCATACCTCTTAGATCCCACACCTCCTGGTTCCATCGTCATCAGTCCGAGTCAGAGGACAAACTCTTCGCTCCACCTGGAGTGGGCGACTCCTGCTTTGATGGAAGGTGCTCCACACATCAGCTACAATATCACCTATCAGCCTGAGGGTGGCGAAGTACAAAATAAAAACACTGTAGTCAATAACACAGAGCTCTCCTTGCTTCTCTCTGGAACTTCCTACAATATAACTGTACAAACAGTTGGACCCCAGAATTTAAAGAGCACGGTCGTCCATAATTCAGCTTTCACCCGTAAGTACAACAGGGAGGAACCACAGGACGTGAAGAAGTGTCTCTATTGCTTGGAGTGTTGTAGTTTTTGCAATATTTAACAACCCATTGTTTTATCATTACTGCATATTACATAACATACTGTATATACAGAAGCCCTGAGAGGCAAGTGTTTTCTCTCCTGTGTTTATGACTCAAGAACATGTGGAAAAAAAGGTTTTGCCAGGATAATCTTTCTAAATTCCTTAAAAAATATATATTCTGTGAAACAGGTGGGGATAAAAGGTTTTGGCAGGTGAATTTATTCCCGTCAGGATTATGTGTTGTAATACTCATTTTGGCCTCAAGAGGCTGAAGTGCACCATGACCCCATGTAATAAATAGCACTAAAAGCATTCATGTTTTCTTTCAGGTGATTTCTTTATGCACTCTAAACACAAAGTACATATATTGTGTTTTGGCAAGTTATGTAACATTACTTTTTCTTTTTTGCTATAAATCCAATTTAATTGGCGCTAATCTGCCATTTTAGTCTTTTTTTGTACATGGGGTAGTGGTGCATTTCAGGCTCCTGTGGCCAAAATGACAAACAACAAACACTGAAAAAGGATCCTGACCAAAAAAAAAAAAAAGTTTTCATCAGGCAAAACCTTTTTTCCCGACAGGAGAGAAAACAACATCAGACTTAATCTGAAAATGGATCACCAGAATGACTTTTTTTTCTCACTTGCCTCTCAGGGCCTCCATACATATATTATAAATATATCATAAGTGACGTAAATCTCTTTTTATTCAATTCATATTTGTGTTTTTCATTTTTCTAGTGCCCAACCCTGTGCTGAACCTCGCAGCCAGCCCTAAATCCACCACCTCAGTAACAGTGGAATGGTCCGACCCGCAGGACGCCCAGATGTATTACAGATATCTGGTCCAAACCTACATTACTGCAGGAGCACTGTTTAACACAACAGTCAGCAATACCAGCACTGATGTACCCAACCTGCAGCCAGGAACCAGATACAATATCAATGTCAGGACAATCGCAGCAACAGGAAGTGAATCCACGGTGGAACAGACATTCAGTTACACAAGTAAGGCCTCACATTTAAACATAAGGTTGAAGCATTAATGAATTCAGTACTATCAGAAACATCCCATATTGTCAAAATGATTAAGGATACCACAAAAATGCAAAATACCCTTTTTCTATTGTGGTCTTTGGTCTTACATAACCCTCTGCTGTATTCTCTGCAGTGCCCAAAGCAGTGACCGACCTCACCGCGGAGGATGTGGACCCAACGGCCATCCGGCTGACGTGGCTCAGACAGAGTGATCATAAGTCTTCCTACTCCTACCTGCTGATAGCGCTCCAGGACGCCGTGATGGTTCAGAATGATTCAACTGAGACTGAGACTTACACCTTCTTCCATCTGACTCCTGGAAAATTGTACACTTTTAATGTGTTTACAGTTGTAGCAGGTGTCAGATCCACAGTGGAAAGCACATCACACCACACACGTATGTCTTTAAAGCTTCTGAAATGTGTTTTATGTTTTTGGGTTGTCCATAGGTCTGTCCGTACATATGTACGAGTATATATCCGTACCTACGTCCGTACCAACGTACGTCCCGTTGTTGTGAACCCAATATCTCAGGACCGTCTTGAGGGAATGTCTTCAAATTTGGCACACGTGTCCACTTGGACTCAATGATGAACTGATTTGATTTTCGTGGTCAAATGTCAAAGGTCAAGTCACTGTGACCTCACAAAACACGTTTTTGGCCATAATTCAATAATTGATTTGCTAATTATGACAACATTTCACACAAATGTCTAATAAGAGGAAATGATGAAGTTATGTAATTTTATATATAACTCAGGAACAGTATACTCGTATACTGAATTGGTGACGCTAATCTTGAATGATTGTTTAGATCTTCTGTGTCAAGCGTCCACGTTTTGCCAAATTATATACTTTTATTAAATTCCTTCATACATATATTCTGAGTCTGGACAGACATGGATGTAAACTGCAACTTGACTGGTTGGCAGAAAAGGGAGCATCGACCAGCTGTGAAGCCGCTCTGCGCTGACTGTGTCATTGTTGTCCTATGGGGAGGGGCGGTGCCACCCGACTAGACGGAGCGCTACCCTTGGCATGGGAAACCGCCACCGTGCGCTGTGCTCAAAGTTCAAATTATTTTAACTTTGACCTAGTTGCTGCTGACCTTTCAAAGCACATTAAATGAGATAACAGCTGACAGCAGCCAGAAGCACTGATGCCCTGTGATGTGTTTGTCTCTGCGTCCTACCTCGCGGTTTTGCTCTGAACATATGAAAGCGACTTTAGGAACCTTCCTAAGCAAAAAAGACTATTCGACCGTAGCCATGTATTGACATGCAATAATATGCATGATTGCATAATATGCAATAATTGGTCCAAATTAGTCTATAAAAAGTGTTTTGGAAGACCAGAAACCAGATTATCTTTAAGGGTGTATGGCGATGCTATTCTTTAGTCATGGTCCAGCAATCCTTCTGACTGAGCTTCATGTAAAATCACTCTGGTGCCCCCTCCCTTTGAGAATCACTTTCCAAATGTGAGGCACAAAGTTCCTCCACAGAGGTGGAAAAACAACAGGTTTAGAAAATGTATTTCAGGATATGTCAGTGCGTCACATTAAATGAAGTAATTCTCTCAAATGTAATTTTGGTCAGAATACACTGTTTGCACAAAATGTATTACATATACACATTTTGATTGCATATACTTGTATTACAATTATTCAGTTACAACCCAACCCTGTGTATTTCTAAGTTAATTTAATGTGTTTAGGCAGAGTTAAAACTAAGGATTTTCTAAATGTGTATTACATAACATTTACATCTTTTTTTTTTTTAACAGAACCTCAAGCGGTTTCTGGCGTCAGAGCCGTAGGAAGCACGACTACCATGTTAGTGAGCTGGACTTCAGCAGCTGGACAGGTGGACTCCTACACAGTCCTGCTGTACAGAGACCAGCAGTTGGTGGAAAACAGCACGGACCTGAGCAACGTCACTGTGAACAAACTGTTTCAGGGCCTGACACCAGGAGTGCTTTACTGTGCGGTAGTGGTCACCAAAAGTGGACCTTTGATGAGTAGCAACTCAAGTGTTTGCAACGCAACTTGTGAGTTACATTGTGACTTATATACCTGCATACTGCACGCACAATATCAGGGCTCGACATTTAAAGCTTGTCCGGGACAAGTGGATTTTTGATCGGGCAAGTGGAAGAGAAATGTACTTGCCCTACCATTTGTCAGTTAAATGAATACATTCAGAATACCGGTCACCCGCCACTTGGATTTTGATGTTTGTCTATTTGTGGTGTTACGGTACAGGTGCTTGGAGGGGCAAAAAGGACAAAGAAAGACCTGCATTTCAGAAATAACTTCTTAGATTAGATTAGATTTTGATTAGAGATTTATTGTCATTGTTCGAGACAACAAAATGACAGAACTCTCTTCCTGCACAGCACATGTAACAAAAGAAACAATTAAAAACAGACAAATAGATTCACTCATAAACATTCATTATATGAGCTAAAGTGCATATTACAATAAAAAAGTAATGTTCTGAGTTTAAGACCTGAGTTTATGAGGAGAGATTGGAGCCTACCATGTACAACTGATATTATATTGCACATTATATGACATCCAATTATATTCAGATTTGAAGTTATTCTACTGTACTGCTTTTTTATTTAAAAAAAGGAGCTCAAAAGTTGAAATATCATCAAATAATCACCTTTGACCTGTAATAAAAACCTTTCCTGTGAGTCAGCTTTTCTAACAGTTTTTATGAGCGGTTTGATGACACCCCCTTTTTAAAAATAAAATAATAAACATTACAGTAGAATAACTAAAATATTAACAGAACTAAAACTTGTCATTTTTACCCGGACAAGTGACTATTGTGCCTGGACAAGTGAAAGGTAAATTTACTTGTGCGAAGGATAAGTGCCTCAAAAAGTTAATGTCGAGCCCTGAATATATATCTTCTGTATGTATTTTGACCAGTATTTGTTTTAGAAATGCATGTAACATTTGAATGGAGTACTAAGGAAACAGTCTTCCTCCCCCTGCTCAGATCCCAACCCTCCTGGTCCCATCACGGTGGAGTCTCAGACTGTGGACTCCATCAACTTCTCCTGGCCCTTTCCAGAGGACATGGACCATCGTCAGTACAACTTCAGCGTGTCCAGCTTTAAAGGCTCCTCTCTGACGGGAAACAACTGGTTCCTGCTGGACGGCCTGCAGTCTGGAAGCCCGTACAACGTCTCTGTTGTTACTGTGGGCGTGTGGAACTATGAGAGCGCCGCAGTGACGACAGAGAACTACACCAGTGAGTCACACCAGGGTCACACGCAGCCGCAGGGACGCCGTCTTTTTGTAGGACAACCCGGAAGTTAGCGTCGCCATGGGTTCCCTCGTCAAAAAGCCTATGGGATTTTTGCATTGGATTTTGGATCATTCATTGCAGAAAATAAGCTCTGTGGCGAAGTTTCTGATACTTACACGTTTTGTGCAACAAGATAATCTCTCCATATGAACACCGCTTTTATGATTTTAGAAGCGTAAAAGCAATCAGCAGAAGTAAAAACCTAATGTATAAACAAACTACACCAACGGTTGGATTTTGCAGTCCCACGTCACCGTCACCACTACTAAACTGACGGTGACGTCCTCGAAAACCTGTGTAGTCTCATTTAGCCACTTGTTAGCAACTGCCATTTTAAAGACAAATTAAAGCTTCAAAGCGACGTATTTTATGTCGTAGAACAAAATGTGAAAATCTCTTAAGCTTGTGTTAACCATCCAGAAGCACCAAGTGACATATTAAGCACATAAATACCTATTATTATTGACTCATAACCCCCTCGTGCATGTGGTGAAACACTAATACTATTTTGCCCAAATCTGACACATGAAAACACGTAGCTGTTCTGCATATCAACTGTATCTCGCCTGTCTCATTTCCTCAGGACCATATCCTGTAACTATGCTGAGACAGACAGAAATCACCACAAATGCAGTGACCTTGGTGTGGGAACAGCCGGAGAGCAAATCTTACTACTCATATGTGGTGCAGACCACCAGCGGCTCCTCTTCTCTATCTGAAGTCGTCTCAAACAAACAGAAAACAATCACTGGACTCGTCTCTGGGAGCAACTACAGCTTCACTGTCACCACACAGACAGCAGATGGCACTCAGGCAGCTCCTGTGACAGTGTCCTACTTTACACGTATGTATATATCCTATCCAAAATGAACCCCACACCACAGTTTGAGGTTACTGTCCCGCTAGGGGACATTCAGTTTGCAGCCACAGGAAGCCAACCACAACAGTTATAACAACAAAACACAACAGTACAAATCACAAAATACAAGATCTCGTTAAAAAAGAACTTCTCACCAGTTCTGGTGCCAAATCAGTGAAAAGCGCAGAAGCAACGGGTCATAAAGTGCAGAGTGAGTCTCTCAACTAAATGAGTAAAACAGCCAAAGTCAATAAGAATTAAACTTAACAAGTTTAGTTTGTTATTTTTCCTTTAAAGATCCCATATTATGTGAGGTTCACACTTGCATTTTGGGTTTTTACTAGAACATGTTTACATGTTTTTATGTTAAAGAAATGTCTGTTTGAGAATACCTGCATTCACCCTCTGTCTGAAACGCTCTGTTTTAGCGCCTGTCTCTTTAAGCTGTCTGCTCTGATTGGTCAGTGTTTCGAGGTCTTCCACATCTGTGCTCTCTGCGTCTCTGCACCGTCATTGCAGCTGAGGAATGACTGTAACGGCACTTTAGCGAAACGTTTTATCTGGATATAGTATAGTTGTGACATCACAACTTCACAGAGGTCCT
>JAOVVB010037279.1:0-15304 GCA_028570985.1 Heterobranchus longifilis
GACTATGCCACGTCCATGGAGCTGATGAACCAGTACAGCGGCGGAGCTCCTATGTCTTTCCAAATGCAGACCCACATGCTGAGTCGCCTACACCAGCTGCGCATGTTGTCATCCAACGGCACCCCGGGTCCCGGCGAGGCAGCCACTGCGGACTACGCCTCCTACCATCTCCACTCTATGCCGCCGCCCCACACACACCACCCCTACATGGACCAAGAGGGGAGCGGGGCGGGCGCTCATTATGACCAGGACCACCGCTACATGCCCCCCCACATGCCCTACCCCTACCCTGACCCCCACAGCACTCAGATACCGCCCCCTCCACACCACGGCATCCTGCCTCCCCACACCGGCTGGCCGCCGTACTACCCCTCGTACATGCCCCCGCCCGGCTACAGCACCATGTTGCCCGGGGAGGCAGACGAGTACAGGGCTCCCGGGCAGGAGATGCCCATGATGGCCGAGAATCCGCACGAAGCCACAGTGCAGATGGCCCTGGCCACTCTGATCCAGGAAATGAAAAACATCATGCAGAGGGACCTGAACCGCAAAATGGTGGAGAACGTTGCCTTCGCAACTTTTGACGAGTGGTGGGAGAGGAAAGAGACCAAGGCCAAGGTAAGGAAGACTCATCACCACAATGCTGCTGTTTTTAAGCTTGCTGTTTTGTTGTTTTTTGTGTGAAGGTAAGAGATGCTGCTTTATCAGGGTTCCCCCACAGGGTCCTGGAAACACTTTTTAAATGACCAAATATCCTGGAAATAATCTATGTTGTCCTGGAAATGTTTAATTGTATTTTAGCTCCTCACTCAGATCAGGGGAAGAGCGAAGGATTCAAAACACTACAAGGGCTGGTTATAAGGTGGTGATGCTAATTGCGAAACACAGAAATAATTTTACTGATGGCAAATTTGTTAAAGACTGTGTACTGAAGATGGTGGAAAACAGTTGCGTATTGTATGTGATTTAAAAAGAAAAAAAACCCATATGATGCGAGAAGCAGTTATTTTCACATTTTATAATCTTGCCTCCATTTAAAAATGTTTGGACACCCCTGGCCTGTGTAAACCTTGGTGCATATTTTGTTTGAAACTCGCCTTGTTGGTATAACACTTCAAAGCGGGTTTGCGCAGAGCGGGACACTCCCTTTTAATTTCAGCTCCCATGTCGGTCGATCTGCGGAGCGGAACGGACTTGCAGCGATCTTTTCGGCGTCAAGTCGATATTGCTGTTCTGTATTTTCAAGAACAAAATCCTGGAAATGTCCTGGAAAAATGATTTCTTAAAAAGAGAGGGAGCCCTGTTTGTCCACGTACATGATTTAGGGTTTGGTTCGTTGTTCATTAAACTCTGTCGACTTGTTAAATCTCTTAAAAAATGTCCTTTACTTCAGGCTTTTTCTATGTTCAGATTAAAAACTAACATCAACGTCTTTACTTGTCCTTAAATCTATTGTTGCCACAAATTTTGCTTTCTCCATTTTTCAGTTTTAAAAAGATATTTTGACACTACCTTATAACTGCAGGGGGATGTTTTTCTTTCCAAAGCTGCCTCTACTTTTACCGTTTGATGGCAGTTTGAATTTGACGGTAGACATTCTCAGTAGCAAGATGCTGCTGCTGACCACATCGATCAGGGATCACTGTTATACTGTCCAATGGAAAAGGGGGAATAAATACAAATTATAATTGTAATTTGTTTTCCCCCCCCTCTAGCCTTTCCAGACAATGGTCAGAGGGGTGTCTGCATTACGGGATGAGGAGAAAAAAGAAGAAAAGGTCAACCGTCCTCGGGAGCCTCTCATGTCTCTTGTGGATTGGGCGAAGAGCGGCGGCATGGAGGGATGGTCTCTCCGAGGAGCACTACGACTGCCTTCCTTCAAGGTAAAAGCACCACAGTTGGACAGCTCTCACTGTGATTTGATCAATTAAAACAGCTACTTATACACACCTCATTACTTACACACTCTGGCAAGTGTCACTTACAGTTACCAAGAAATATAAAACCATCATTGCATGCCCTCAGTTTTGAACCATTTTAAAAGATTCCCGAACTGTACTGGTCCCGGATTAAAATTGTAGATACTTTTAGGGAGGTGCAAAGAGGACAGCCAGCAGTCTGCTCTGATCACCGCCTCTCTAAACTCTGTTCTCGGTTGCGTTGCAAACGGTTGCGGTAGACGGTAATCTAAACCTGAATTCAAGAATGTGTATGATATACGGTTCTTTCATCGCAACATCTACTGTTGCTGTTTCGAAGCCTGCGATCCTGCACACAGCGGGCTGATCCACGACTGTAGTAGTGGTCAGTGGAGAATAAATCCTATATCCGTCATGCTAAAAGTGCCCCATTATTTTGTTAATTAAGAGCTTTTATTATGAAGCAGCAGAATCAGGAAATGCTGGTTTGCTTACATGACTCCTGAAACGGCATTGATGTGTTTCATCACAGGATAGCCATATAATTTAGTTTACAGCACAAGTGTGCATTACCTCTTTATTTATAAATATTTAACTTAGGTGCTGCCCAAAATGGCTTGGGTGTTGCACATAAACCTTATAATGGTGGTATCAGATTTTGTGGTGTAAGCTTATGGTAGTTGTCAAAAATACACAGTTAACACAGTTAAACAGTTAAAGTAAATGTTTAATTGATTTATAAAAATGTTGTTGGCGTCCGCTTGTTCAGGTGAAGAGGAAAGAACCTCAGGAGCTTGAACAGGGAGACATGAAAAGGCCGCGACCCTCGACCCCACCGGACGAGGACGACGAAGGTTTGCTGAGCTGACGTTGAACATTTTAAAAGAAGGGTTGGATTTATTCGGCCTGCTGCATATTAACTCGTAATCTGGTGTCTTGTTTCCAGCTGCAGAGGGGAGGATGCCAGAGACAAACAGAGCTGAAAGAGACAACAAGAGGAGGAAAAAGAAGCCAAGAAATCGTAAACCGTGGGAGCTTGACAGTGAGGGAGAGGAAACGTCTGATGGCTCCTCGACAGAAAAGGTATGTTTTTTTAAAAAAAATTAGAGATGTTCCGAACTTCTGATACAATTTTTTCCTTATCGATACCGTTTCCGATACCAGAATTTATTTATTGGCCAATACTGAGCACCGATCCGATACCAGTACTTTGAAAAATTATATATATATTTTTTTCCAACAGCTGTATACTACTAACCCTGTATAGATGTGATATGATTGCTATTGTTGTTGTATGGCCTGGCTGAGATTATACTGTTTCTGTTATTATCTAGTTTGGCAGTCAGTCATAACGGAAAAAGAACATGAATAAACTACTTTAAAGTAGATCTTTTTCAGGGCTAAATTACCTAGTATCAGATCGGTGCATAGACTTGCGTACTCAGATACTGATACCAGCATTTTAGGCCGTATCAGAGGCATTTCTGATACTGGTATTGGTATCAGAACAACTCTAAAAAAATACTTCTTTTTGGTTTGTTTTTAAAGCAAGAAACACAATGTTTTCATCAAATAGTAGCTCTGAGCATAACATGGAATAAATATGAATCTTTGGTGCATATGTAGACTGCTAGATGGCAGCATTTCACTGTGATCCTTTAGTGTTGTAACTGCAAGCTTTTGTTTTTATGTGCAGGAGGATGAAGAGGAAAGTGAAAAGGAGTCTGAAGGTAAATCACAACCTCCTTTGTCTTTATTTCTGTTTAATTTCAGTTAAGGCAGTAATGATACCAAATATCTTCCTTTTTTTTATTTTTTAGATGATGTCCTCAGTGCTGATAGTGATGATGAGAGCCTCTCCTCGTCCTCTGAGGGCTCTTCCTCTTCAGCATCCTCGTCTTCCTCTTCCTCCGAAGACGAGGATGAAGAGGAAGGCGAGAGGGCAGAGAGTGAAGGGCCCGACACCATGGATGAGTCGACCATGGACAGCACAACCGAGAAAGAGCACGGCAGGTATGAAGTTTGTTGTCTTTGAGCGTTGCTGATATCTGTCCTCAGAAATACATTTTGTCAATTTAATTTAATGAAATGTACTTTTCATTATTTCATTATTGCTGGCTTCAATGTTTTCTTCTGTGTTTTTTTTTTTCTCAGGGAAAATAACGCAGCTGCTGTTTCAAAGGCAGAGGTCAAAACAGGTTAGTCAGAAGTCCTCATTAACAAAACACACATCACATCAACGAATGCAAAAATAAAGATCATCACCATCAACCACAAAGGTTTAAGGGATAGTTCAGATCTTTTGGAGTGGGGTTGTATGAGGTACTTCTCCATAGTCAGTGTGTTACCTACAGTAGATGGCGGTCGGCACGCCCCCAGTTTGGAGAATCAATATCTGTTTAAGTGTACGCTATATTTAGAGTGTTTTCACCACTTTACCTTCCTGTCAAACAAGCCTTTAGTACGGGAACTGAAGCTGTTAAATCGCTATCTTCAAAGCCACCAGACTCCTTTCACAAAAACAGTAATTTTACCTCACAGAACACAGGAGTTGCTGGTCTACCGTTGCCTCGATCGGTTAGTTTGTTTTAGTTTTGTTAAGGTGGCTACATACTAGCTGGATTGGGTATCTGCGTATGGCTAACGGTCACACAGACGTTTAGACACCAAAGTCACACAATAACACAAACCGACTAACCAATCGAGGCAGCGGTAGACCAGAAACTCCCGTGTTCTGAGAGGTAAAATGAGTCTGGTGGCTTTGAAGGGAACAATATAACAGCTTCAGTTCCCCGTCGTAAAGGGCTGTCTGACGGCAAGGTGAAGCGGTAAAATATCCTAAATATAGCGCACATTTAAACTGATACTGATTTTTTTTAAAACATCTGAACTATTCCTTTAACCACTGAAAGAAGCTCTTGACTTAAGTTTTGAGTTTACAAGCGGTTTACCTACATGATTTTGACTGTAGCGACAGCTCCTTTAAAAAATAGTGCAACTTTTTAAACTCTTGCAAAAGTTCTGTTAAGTGCTCTGTGTTCAGTTTGGATCCGTCTTTCAAAGTGCTCATTTTTTCTCTCAGGTGAAGACAAGGACAGCAAAGCAGATACAACAGCAGCACCAACCAAGCGTCCTCCGTCGCCCCCGTACCCGCCGCGTCCTTCGTCTCCTATTGTCCTTGTGCCCCCTCTCAAGAAGCGCAGGAAGACCGTCTCGTTCTCCACAGGCGAGAACGACGGCAAAACGCCGCTGCCGACCGCATCGATATCTCCGTCTCCCTCACCCTCGCAACTGGCGGGTGAATCTCCCCTCCTCTCCCCCGTCAGGCCTCCAGACTCTCCCGTCACTTCTTCCCCGTCCCCCTCGGCGCGCCCCACTCACGGCATCCAACTGCTCCCCTTCGCCTCCAAACCAGGCGAAGGCAACGCCCTCATCGTGCCCCCGTCTGGACGAATCCAAGATTCCGATGAGTTCAAAAAGGGACCACCTATTTCTCCTCAAACCACCCCTGTCAAATCCCCTGGGAAACGGGGTGCTGGCAAAGACTCCCCCAAATCTCCCGTCCCTCCCGTTATGGTGTGCCGCACTGTGCAGAACCTGCCGCTGGACCACGCCTCCATGTGCAGGATGGCCTACGAGGAGGCCCCGCCTCCTCCGCCACCCGTCAACAAACGGTCCAGAGGCAGGCCTCGGACGACCAGCCTGTCTGCTTCCTGCCTCAGAGAGGAAGACGAGGACGAGGCAGAAAGTGAGCAGAGGTTGAGACTCAGAGAGCAGCTGGGGGCATCGAGCCTCCTGCAGCTGGCCTCCGCTTCAACCGCCGACCTGTCCGTGTTGGCTGACGTAGCCCTGAAAATGGACCCCGACGCCGGGGACTCGGAGGAGACGGAGACATCCGATGAGGCAGAGGAGCAGAAGATGGAAGAGGATCGCTTCTCCTCAGAGTCACTGGCTCTGGTTCTGAGCCCAGAGGGTGTGATTGTCATTATGGAGCACAACTACTGCAAACCCCCCGTTATCCCATCCGGTACCAAAAGGACTTCCTCCAAACAAGACTCCTCTGTCTTGCTCCCAGCAGACCTCAACACTATTTCTGGGGTGCTGGAAGCGCCAGAGGAGGTCATCGGAGAGGCGCTGCCATCCAGAGGAGATACAGGAGGACGCTTATCTCCAATGGCAGCGCTTAGCGAGTCTGAGGATGCGGGCCGGGCTGCAGCTGTACCTCCGCCGTCAAAGAAGAAGATCGTGGTCGGCAAAGGTTTCGAACTTGAAAATGACGAGAGCAAAAAGAGGAGGAGGAAAGACAAAGAAAACGTTGAGGTTCATCACACGAAAAAACAGAAGGAGCAGCCGGGCAAGAAGCAGAGGAAGCGGAAACTAGAGGTGCGTGGGACTTCTGCTTTGTTCCTGTAAATGTTAGTAGATGTTGTAACCTAAACAGTGCGTCAGAGGTAACAATCTGTCACAATGTGTCTGACAACACAAAAACAAATGACTCATCTGTAGGTCCAGGTTTAGGATTCTGTGGTGATAGCACATCATTTATTTTCGTAATGTCATCAGGTTTTTCCCCATGAAAGAAATGACTGACATTATTTTCTGCATGTGCCTGATGCATAGGGGTGTAAGAAAATATTGATCCACTATACTATCGCAATATTATGTTTTGTGATACAGTACTGATTCACAAAAACAGCGAATCGATTTTTAATCAATAATTTACATGCAAAGATTCGTGGCAGACAGACTGCTAGACAGCTTGTTGTAATCTATCTTCTTAATTTAATTTACAGTTTATTGGTAGTAATACTCCTCTTGCTCTGTGCAGGACTCCGAGGAAGACGTGGACGTGGAGGAGCTGGAGTCTGGCGAGCTGTCCAGCTCAGAGACGGAGGACGAGGTGGTCGAAGACGTGAGGAAGAGCGAGCGCCTCTTTCTGCAGGAGGCAGGGGTAACATCGTCCCAGCGCTGGCCAAAACCTGTCCCTGCACCCGAGCTACCAGCCCTGAAGTTTGACAACCGCAGCGAGTTTGAGCAGATGACCATCCTGTACGACATCTGGAACTCCGGTCTGGACGGAGAAGACTTGAGTTTACTGAAGAAGACGTATGAGAAGCTGCTACAGGACAACCACAGCTCTGACTGGCTCAATGACACCCACTGGGTCAGCCACACGAATATCCTTATCAATGACTTCTGCAATGATTATGTGTGTGTGTGTGTGTGTGTGTGTGTGCGTGTGTGTGTGTGTGCATGTGTGTGTGTGTGTGTCACAGACTCAAGTGAAGTCACCATGGGGGAAAAATGCCAGTGAGGATGAGTCTGGGTGAGGAGCTGAGATGATTAGACCACCTACAGATGATTCAGCGCCCAGTCGAGGAGATTTACTCGGGTCTATGTCTTATCAAAGCTCTGGCAGCAAGAGTGCTGATTAGAGATCTTTGATGAAATAGGAATGTAACATGATTTAAGTTTAGTTGATAAAGGATGAGTCAATGTATCATTCTTGTTGTCTGTAAAGACCAGTAATTTAGAATACGACCAACTCCTACCCCAAGCTAGAAATCAGAGACAAACGACGCTTAATCACAAGGCATGAGCTATGACTTATACCTGTGATGTCATCAAAATGTACCCGAGGAGACTCTTTCTACAAAACAAGTGACTGTATAGCACGAGGTTCATTTAAGTGCACATTTTGTGAGATCAGGAGATGCCCTGCACTTTCTGAAGCGCAGAAGTCAATAATGTGATAAATTGATGTGCATGGTATGGCAGGACAGGACAGGTAAGGTGGTAATCAGGACCATGAAATCTATTATGCATGTGTGCATTACTGATGCAAGAACCACACAGAACATGGAGGTAAAAAGCTGGAAACTGTAGGTCTTACTGTTGTGTCATGTTAGCAGAGGTAGCCTAAAACAGTGGTTTCCAACTTGGGGAGGTTATAGATAAATCTATGGGCAGTCACAAGATGACTAAAGAGGTAAGACACCATATTTCTCAATATTTGTCATGTCCACATTATGGCAATAACGTGCGATTCTCTGTCACAATTATACAATACTGAGCCAAAATGGTTGGAAACCACTGGCCTGAAAGCTGGTAACGGTATTACTGATAGCTTTAATATGTAAAGCTATATTTATCTAACACCTGGACCACGCTGCCTACCATAAGCAGCGCATGTGCATCGCATAACCTCTTGATTTTTATTCTGGCAGCCGTGTTTACAGGTCAGAGCAGCCACACAGTGAGCAGCGCGGCTCTGTTTCGTGTCGGCTGTGGTACATTTAGAGTGTCGCCTGTTTTTTACAGCAAAAATTGAAAGTCATATTGACATTACACCTTTCACTCCAGTTTGAATGTCCATATTTGTAGAATATGTCACAGACATGAAAAAAGTCTACTTATTTCACATGGAACAGCGTGCTTTAGTTCTCCTTTAATCATATCATATGTTTGATCCACCCACCTATCAGAATATGAAAGGCTCTCACTAACAAATTCTCCATTAGCTGGGAAATGTGTGCACTGGACTGGTTACCCTCGCCAAACCTCCACCATCACCAGCTGTGGCCAAGCCTTACAGCGGAGGAATAACACCAGACAATAGGTACACTGACAAACACAGTTTTATATCAAATAAAGCAAAGACTTTATTTGATCATTTAAAGAGACACAGATGACACGCAACAGCGATCAGAGGCCAGATCCGAACGCAGGATGTTGTGATTATATGGTTGCATTTATAAGCAAGTGTGTTCTTTTTAAGATCATTGTTGTGGAATTTCAGCTTGTAGAGACTGATAAAATGAATGACATGTGACAAAGATCAAAATCCCCTGGGGCTTAAAGACACTTAAACAAGAAGGTAGAATGTGATTGTGACTTTTATGAAAGGACAGCAGGGAGCAGAATTAACTTTTTTGTCCAGTGGACAAATGGCTAATGAATGTTTAAAGCTTTTTAGATTGCCAGTGCTTTTTTTGGCTGGTCAGTGAAGCAAATCTACCAGCAGCTTTCATATTTTACCAGCATGTGGCTGGTGCTAATTTGTACCCTGATCACCAGGTTAGCTTGCCACCTGACACATTGTATTGTACTTAGTTACAAAGTCAAACTGTTAGAAAAAAGGGACAAAACAGGCCCATTGTTGCATTGGACTGAAAGCCCATTTGTCCTGCAGCCCATTGCTCCGATAAAACACATTCTCCCTGCAGTGAGAAACATTCATGGCCTGCAATCAGTTGCCCCTGCCTCTTAATGTTTCACACCGTCACTGCCAAGGTCTGACGACATCATTCTGCATAATAACTAGCACTGTACTTCTGTTTGTTAGGGTTAAGTGTAGGGGGATACGTTGTGTATTTTCAGGGGAGTGGGCGTTTGTTTCAGGATAACAGGCTGTCAGAAAGGGACTTTCAGTCCAATGGGACGTTTTCAGACTATTGGTGTTTCAAAGTAATGGACTGTCGGAATAATGGCACGGCACCCATGTGACAATCTGAAATTTGGTTAGGTTTAGGCACTAAAACGACTTGGTTAGGGTCACGGAAAGATCATGGTTTGGGTTAAAATTGCTACTTTTTCAAGGTTTCAGTGTTTACTGTCCATAGAAAATGCAAAGTGAACCATTGTATTCCATGACAGCCTGAAATTTTGTACCAGACTATGATACAGGACTACCACCCCTACCTATACTTCCCCAACCTATACTTCAGTGGACTTTGTGGCACTATCGCCCCACCACTTCTTTCATTGCTCCTGGCGAACAAGAAGTCTTTGTCACCTGAACACGGACATCTGTCATTATCGAGTATTTGCTGAAACAACTGATGCTTTCGCTTTTCTCTGGAAGACAGTCTTAGATTCTGGTATTGCATGCATTCCAAACTATAGAGCAGAAAAAGAGAAAACAGAGATTATGTGAGTATTTCAGTGAATTGTGCAAAACAATTTTTTTAACAGTTTAATGCTAACATCCAAATCATTGACTGCTCCTTTTTCATATGCATTGCATCAATGGAAAATGTGCAGCCAGTCGTGCAGCCACTGCAGCCAGCTGATAGACAGGAACATGTCAGTTTCCACATCTCGACACTGAACAAACATACAAAACCTGAGAGCCGCCAAAACTCTATCCCCCTTAATCTCTCAGCCTACATCACAGACCAGGAAGCAGCCAGACAACCCCCAACCCAAAGCCAAGGGCAAGCAAGACAGCACACCTTCGACTGCGGAGAGCAAACAGGGGAGAGGGGAGATCTATATTTCACAAAGCGGGCCCCGGCACTCAAGGCTTGGCAAAAGTAAACAACAGCACTAGCAGGCCCATAATTGATGGCACCGTTCCTTTTTATACAGTAAATAGATGTCAAACAGTGGTGGAACGCAGCGGCCAGATTACAAAAGATTTGCAACACCCCAGGATTACAGAAGAATGCCTTCCTTTGATCTTACACCACTTAGTCTTTGATTCCCTGTAATTACTCGACGCAGCCGCTTTCTTAGGCAGAGCCTGAAAAATGATGTATGGCCTTTAACAATTTCTTAATTTTAGGAGGAATTAGTCACTGGGCTCTGGTTTGTGCACAGTATGGTGGCCAAGAACTACGGTAAAAGATAAGTCCATTTTGGTTGGTTTTAAATGTTAAAAAGGACATTTAAGAGCATGCAATTATTGCAAAAAAAAAATATCTTCAATATTTAGTGTATGCTGTGGAAATGCAGCTAGTTATTGATCTTGTTGAATGAAAATCTTGTGTCTCCAATTTGTCCACTTTCTCTTAAAACAAATCTGACCATCATACATTCTGATAGCAGCACGGCGGCTCAAGGGATGGCAGTCTCATTGTGTGACTTCAGCATCCCACCATGTCGCAGTGAGATGCTATAAGCACATAAATACATACTACCCATTACCATTTAATATTATTATTCAGTATTTATATTACCGAAACATATGTACATTATTCTGCATTCTAGACATGGTGGCTTTAAATTTTAGATACCCATTTGTCTGCAAGATTTGAATTTTAAAATCTGTGCCATGTTGCTTAATGTCATCTAAATGTGTAGCACCTAGAGTGTCTTTTCACTCGTAAGTAGGCCCTACCTATGAATCAACTCATACGGATGTTACAGATATGTTGTAAAAACACAACACTCATCAGCAGACTTGAGGCAGAGAACTTTATTAAATGACTAACTTTTTGATGCCAGGTGCGTCACAGAGACTCACATTCTCTTAAATAACCTCCCCTAATTAGGAACTAATCCAGTGCAGTATGTAGGCAGGGTTTACAAAATAGAAAATAGAAAAATATATTTATAACCATGCCCATTAACAATGTATCAATTGGACCATTCAATACCACTCCCCTAATACAGACCAAATCTCTCCAAGTCTCTCCTGATACAAGATTACTACTCTGTGAGCACCGGACAGCCGTGTTATTCCTTGTGAGGCAGTTAACGTGTGTTAAAGCTTTCCCTTCATCTTATACAACACTCATCATCCCGTGTGTGTCAGTGAGAGTGAGCGCTGAGCGTCATCAAGGCGACTCGTGCAGATAGCTCTGCTTCCTCCAAGAGGTGGCGGCGCGGGTTGGCGATCTCAGCAGTTGCATGCTACGAAGGAAGATAGCAAAGATAGATGAAAGACTGCCTGCATGTGAGGCTGGAAGAGAAGATGAGACGGGGGGGGGTGAAGTCTCCAAAACAATTCCATTATTGACACAGTAAGTGCAGGCAATAAGGGTCTTCTCTTCTGGGTCCTCATCAAAGTTCTTTACAGGAGGCCAAAAGGGAAATAATGCGCCAGAACCAAATCACTCTCGGGCATCAAAGGATTGCCATTATCTCGCACAAATACACACACACACACACACACACACACACATAAGCTCACGGCAGAGGCATCTTGGAGCACCGTAATGCTTTGATGTGCATTTATCTGGATGTTGCAAACTGGTGTTACAGGGCCACCATGTTTTAAGCAGTCGACCGAGTTAAAGAAGACCGATACCGATATTTGTGTAGACAGCATTAAAAAGGACAACCTTGTGCAGCATGTCAACTGAGAGGTGCTCATCAAAAAATGCATATCTAATTGTCTCCTTAGGGAAAAAAGGATCTTTCTGCAGACTACTGTCCTTGGTCTTGGCCAGGCATGTGGTTGCAGCTAGATGGCATTGTTTATTGTTTATCAATATTTTTGTATTAAAGCTCCCAATTTAGGGATGTCCTGGTGGCGTTGATGTAATTGCAACATCCCTAGTTTGAGTCCAGCTTAGGGACCTTTGTTGCATACAATTTCTCTCCACTTATCTCTGATTTGAACCGATGCTGGTACCTGCAATTCGGTACCAGTACCTAATGGTACCTTTTTTTGTTACTAAAAAAAAAACGGTAGGCTACTTTATTCTCTCTGTAATTACAATTAGTCCAAACTTCTCAATTTCAACATTGTTATTTACTTCAAACATTTTGTTATTTATTTAGAAGATTTTACACACCACACAAAATAAAAACCCTCCCTGCCTCCCTCTCCTCACTTGTCCCTACAACCTGCAGCCTGTCAGTCCATCAACAGGGCATAGAGAACCCCATGTGTTAGTCTCGGAGGAAAGTGAAAGCGAAACTTAACACACTTGCGTCTGTTTTCAGCTCGTCATTGATGTTATATTATATTATACTGCAGCCAGCGTTAGAAAAGTGTAAACACACTTGTGACTGTTTTTGCCCTTGCCCTGACTCTGTGATTTAAACAAGCTGCAGCTCTCTCTCTCTCTCTTTTTCTCTGCTCTGTTCTGCTGCTGTTCGCTGTTTGTGTGTGAAGGTAAGCGGAGGAGATGACAGAAGCTTGCGCTGACGCGCTCTCAGGTACCGAAATTTGGCACGTTTGATTTAACATGAATCGGTACTCGGTAGTGCCAACGTAATTTGGTCTGTACCGTACCGCGTTCAGTACCTAACCCTACTGTTCATTTTTTTTTTATATTCTGAAATTCTTCATAATTCCAGTCTTCTTTTTCCTGCCTTTTGCTGGTCCATAACTATGTTTCCACCACCAGTGAGTGGAATGTGTATCGTATCACCTGCCTGCACATGTGCAGCATCATACGTGTGCTAGTACAGCATGACAAAACATTGCTCCATAGCACCTCTGGTGGTCAAAAACACAACAGGGTATCTTTTAGTGATACGGGAAACTTTGGCATACAGTATGCTATTGCCTTCAAATGAAGTCATTTAAAAAAAAAAAAAAACATACCAATGGTTTATCTTGTTGTCAAGAGGGAATAATCATCATGCTTTATAACTGACAAATACTTCATGTCAGATTTATTACAGATATTGTCCAATACTGACAAATCCCAACATATCGGTCTAACCCTGGCCTAGACGGCATGTAACGGTGGCACTCGCCGAGCCTGCATCCTTCATTGGGATTTAGGCGACGCTTCCTCTCTGCTGAGTTTGTTATCCCTTTACCCTTATTCTCTTAAATGGCCATGAAGATAAGATGGCTGTGTGATAAGCGAGCGTGCACCTCCCTGCACAGAGAAGATACAGCGGATGACAAGACGATCAAGTGTGCTTGTCCTCATTGCGGGTCTTAAATTTCAAAGAGAGATCAGTGTGGGCAGGTTGAGCTTGGAATCTTGAATGAAAGGACTCAGAAATCCCTGTAACATTTTCGTCACATCACGTGAGAGATGAGCAATCGTGAAAATCAGAATTGGACGGTTTATTGTAATTTGTATCCTCACAAAAGCTACTGAAATGATCTGTTATGCAACATACCCTGATCCATAAATAACACGGTTTGCTTCTTGTTATGAGTGGGTGGATTATGAGCACATGCAACAAATCACCTTATCTTAGCATGTCTGTGTGTGTGTGTGTGTGAGAAGGAGAGCGAGTCTACCACCATTTTTAGGGAGGTTGAGAGAGAATTACTCAATTCAGGGATACAGTACTGAAACACTAAGTTCTGAGCACACATACTGTAATTGCAGACTGTCCTCCAGAGCAAAACGACAGCAGTTGACATTTGTTCAAGCAGTAATTACGAACCATATTAACGTTTTCTTAGGTGGCGTCCTCTAGTGTTCGTAGATAGTATCGCGGCTGTAAGCAGGAAGTAATGTATTTAGAGCGAGAAACACATTTAGGGCGGGCGGGTCATGTGATGTTCCGCAGCACGTGACTCGGATGTACGGAAGTGATTTAATGTATCAAATAAATTGATTTTAAACCAAACCACAACCTTTTTTCTAACCCTGCCAAGCTGTTTTGTTAAACCTAAACCTAAATCTACCGCAACAACGTCAGTTTTTACAAAGTTAATGGCATGTTTAAAACTGCGAATGTAACGTTTAGGTATGAGGACAAAAAACGCTCATATGGGTTGAATTTACTCCGACCGCTCGGGGCACTATTTTAGTAAACGCTCGTATGGGTCGTATTAGAGAGTAGGAACAAATGACAAATATAGTTGTATGGTCTGGAGGACTTGTTGGTAATTGTGTGTTCACACCGGCCACGATACGAATGATTTCGCTCGGCACAATTTCATGCAAAGTTAATGCAAAGACAGAAAATTTGCGTGATGCTGTGCCACAAAAGCTCTGAGATTCTTCTGCATATATCGCCCTGATCGATCCAAACTCCATTCAGAAAACAAGCATTTCAAAATGTATTTGCTTGTCATCTTGTGGATTCACCTGACAAAGCTTGAATTTAGACTTTTTAGAAATCGGCATCATGATGTAGGTATTTTGGCATACTTTTGATCCATTTATTGCAATTAAATTACAGCAAAATCTGTACCTCAAGTAGTGCTGGCAGTCACCCAGACACACTTCCTGGAAAAGGCAGTGAAATTCACAGAGTGGATGATGAATTTGTTTTCCGACGTATCTGAGACTTACACAACAGGTACGAAGCAGCAATAGTTGTTATTTTGGATGATGGGTGGTGACGGAAATAAATGTGCCTCAAGCTCTACACTGGCGGGTCTCACGCAAGTAATGGTGAAACTCACGCAAGTAAATGCACCATAATAGCCCTTAGGGGGACAGTGTTACTGGCTCATTTCTACCATTTAAAAAAGTCCCAGTTTGGTTTCGGGATTCACTTAACAATTCCACAGACCATCATCCTAAAATGTTTTTCTATTATTTTACAATTAAAAGGTTCATGTTTCATGCCCCTTGTGGAGAAAAGTCCTTAGGTAGTCTCGAGATAACTGAGACGCTTGAAAGTTATCATGGATCACTGCATCTTGTGTGTGCATTTGTGTGCACTTGACACACACACACACACACACACACACACACACACACACACACACACACACACACAGACACGGC
>JAOVVB010037289.1:0-15302 GCA_028570985.1 Heterobranchus longifilis
TTGAAGCATTCATACTCAAGGGTATAATCTATTTCATACTCAGAGGGGATTTCTATCTTTTTTTCCTCAATTCTTACGTCTAGCTGCTGGCACCATTCCCCCCATTCAGGTGTATGGAAGTTATTGAAGTAATCTGGACTACTTAATACTGCTAAACATTCAGCTGGACACAGAGGTCTTCGGAAGACATGCAGATGACAAAACTGTTGAGTAAATTTTGCACAATGTCTAAAGTCATATGGATTGGGTACTACTATAACCCTTCTTAATGGTGATGGAGTGCAAATCAAACAGCTAGTTATTTTATTTTCCTGAGCTGTGTAGGCAGCCCATTTATACCACTCGTTATTTTGTGCTATGCTTAGGAGTTTTTCCTTTTTCCTGCCCATAGGTTGATTACTAAGAACCTTTTGACCAACATTCACTTGCTGTAAAGTTAATTCTTGGGAAGTCTGGTTGGATCTTTGTAGAGGTGAGCTGACCACAGCTTGATTTAATACCTGGAAAATAATGATCATTAGATATGCTGTCCACTTTATTTTCCCCATTTTTCTGCTTTATTTCTTCCACCCCTTTCACACAGATTTCAAGACCTTGTACGTTATCACTGTCGGGTGGCGGGTCTTCTTCTTCTGCACCTTTTCCCTTACTTACTTTAGGGACTCTTGTGCAATGGTTTAAGTGATACCAGGTGGTTTTGCCTTCCACTTGGACTGCTGTTGGGGTGGCTGCTACAACCTTGTATGGCCCCTCCCTTCTGGGTTCGTGCCACTTCCTCCTGAACACACGCAGATAGACCTGGTCTCCTGGAGTGATGGGACACGGCGCGTCTTTCTCTTCCTCCGTCTCCTTGCTCTTTTCCTGCACATAAATTGCTTTATGTATGGCAGTTAGTTTCTTTATATATGATCTGAGTTCCAGTTGTAATTGTTCTAGAGGTGGGCCTTTATAGGGCCCTCTACAGAATGGCACAGGCATGGGTCGACCCGTAAGCATTTCATGCGGGGTTAAGTGGGTATTTCTGTTAGTTTGCATGCGATAGCTCATTAGTGCAAGAGGTAAAGCATCAACCCAGTTAAGCTTTGTACTAGCACAAATTTTGTTAAGCTTGGCTTTGAGAGTGCCATTTATTCTTTCTACCATCCCCTGGGACTGCAGATGATAGACACACCCAAATCTTTGCTTTATTCTCAACTGTTGTAGTACCTGCTTTACAGTTTTCTGAATTAACGCTGATCCATTATCCGAACTGATCTCTGACGAATTCCAAACCTAGGTATCACTTCTCTTGTGAGGAATTTGATAACTGTTCCTGCCCCTTCATCTGCAGATGGCATTGCTTCTATCCATCTACTAAATCTGTCAATTAATACAAGCATGTACCTTTTGCCTCGAGCATACTTTATCATGTCCACATAGTCCATCACTAAGTGCTTAAATGGTCCTTCTGGTACAGGTATATGGCCAATAGGTGCCGCTGTTCCCTTTCTGACATTATGCTTGGCACATATCTCACATGAAGCTAAGAACTCATCAATCATAGCATGCAGATATGGAGACCAATACCCTTGTTTTTTTCTTTTTCTTACAACTTCTCCTCTTGCACAATGGTCAAATCCATGAGCATCAGAAATCAAAATGTTTAATTAAAATTGGGAATTGTGGAGCTAGGTTCCTAAGTCTCCCAGTGTTCCTTCCCTGTTTTCAACTGCCTATATTAAATAATAACTCCTCTTCACCCCCATCCTCTCTACTGTACAAAGGCCTATTCCCAGTCCTTAATGTTGTATCTATCTGACTTCTTACTTGTCCTGGCGTTTTAGTGCTCCTATCTATCCTCTCTCCACTTGCCTGCACCCCCTCCTCTTCCTCTATCCTATCCTCTTTCCCATATAGCTTTTTCACTCTCTGTAGATCTGCCCTTACGTCCTTATAACAATCTAACGGTGTGCTTTCCTCTCTATTCATTCTCTTCTTTCTTGACTTCACACATGGCTCTCTGTAGTCTCCATCTAAATCTACATGACCTTCCATTTGCATTTCACCAGAAACTTCAACCATTCCCTTAAGCATCGGGAACTGACCTTCTGTCTGCACATATGGGGGAGGTGTAACTAATGCTTCCCCTCTGTTATTCTGTGCCTCACTGTCTGACTTTTTTAACTTTTTCCTCTCCTGCTTTTACTTCCTTACTAACTCCTCTCCTTCTTTCTTAAACAGAGCTAGGACCTCTCTCTCCTGCTGTCTTTCTGGACTCTCTCTGGACACGCTTTTTCTCTCTAGCCGCAGTCTTGTAATTTTTTACCAAAGTTTCCATTTCCTCACGCAATGCCACATCAAATGTCCCCTCCTTTGACCATTTTGTAATCATATCTTTAGTTCTCTTTTGCCATTTATTTGAGATCTTAGTTATGAGATCTCCACACAACGGATGCTTCAATACTAATGTCTCCACCGGAGAGGCTGCCATCATGCTTTATAGCCGCTGTCACCACAACTTGGATATTCTTGTTTTATCTTATGCTTATGCACTTACTTAGTGACTAAATTTACTTACAACAACATACAATATTGTATAATCACAGAAATATCCACCTTCCTGAACAAGATCTAACAATGATAACCACTCCTTAATATATAATATTTCACTATTTTTCTATTAGTACTTGCCAAAAAGTTTAGTATTTTTATATTTTCATCAATAACCGATTAATGCCACAGTATTAATATTGGGTTTAGACCCATTCACCACTCCACACTATCTTCTTTATTATAGGGTTATACATTCATACTATTTTCCTGGAAAATAGGGCTAATTCAAGCACACTTGTCTCTTTTTCTAATAGGGTTCATTCATGCATTCTCACTTGTCTCTTTTATTTATTTAATAAGGGCTTCATACACACTTGTCCCTTTTATTCTCTAATAAGGGCTCATGCACACACACGTCTCCGGTCTGGCAGCAGCTTTCATACATCAGTATGTTCCTCAAAAAAAAGGGTATTTATATTAACCGCTGCAGATCCTCACACAAGCAGTATTACTAATTAAGTTAATTCCTTATTAACTGCTTTATCCCTTGCCATCCATCTAGGCCCTCTGGGTACAAATTAATATCGAGACTATCTACCTTTACGCATTGCTATCTATCAAAGCCCTCTTAGCACTACAAATAGACACTCAAATGCGCTTCCTCATACTCATCTTGTTATTGCTGCCATCTATCAAAGCCCTCTTGACAGCAAACCAGACCAATGCAATGCTTATTTTACCAATTACTATTTATGTACCACCAATACAACAGTTCGTAAGCTGATGCATGCATTTCCTTCTCGAAACAAAGCCCATTCAAGAACTACTTAATTTGGAGTGGTCTTTATCAGGCGTCCTTACCACCATGGGTTATCCTCAGCAAACAACACAAACTAAGTATATAAGCAAACGTTTCTTACCTTTGTAAGTGGTCACCTGTTTGTGCTGCTCGCCAAGGAAGCCCATGCTGACCAGTCACCTTTGCCCCTTTTCCACCCTGCTCGCAGCGCCAAGATGTGGAAAAATACTCAGAGTCAGGCTTTGCTTCCAGAAGATTACAACCTTTATTTTACAGTTTTTTTTTATCAGTTACGTGGAGTAACTGAATTTCTCATCCGTTTTTACCATTATATATGCAGTGCCCACTATACATCCCTCCAACCTCTGTTTCCCATTAGGGGCCCTCTTTAGCTCACAATTAAAGCATCCCAATGTATAGCTCTCAGGTTTCCTATGCAAGCATATTTTCAAGGGGCCCATGTCTCAGCTTTGCATGCACATCCCAGATTATATCCAGATGAGGTACCTTCTACTCCCCAAAAGTAAGTAAAATCCAATGAAATCAAGTAAAAATTACTCCCATAATAGCCAAAGATGACATGAAAATGAGACAGATTTTTAGTTGAGACACATTTGTTTTTCACTCCAAAAAATTGTTTTTCCACTCAAAACAATTTGTTCCTGTAGCTTGCACTAGTTTGACATGGGCCTGATGATGCTTCTTAGTTCTCAAAGTGAAAGCACCTGATGCAACAGAATGTACCTGAATATCACTTCTTTTTCCTGTACAAAATCTGCAGACGTATTCCACAGAAAAACTCTGCATAAATCCTGCAACACCGTGTGCTCCTAGGTTGTCAGCCACCACACTGAGTACTTTGCCTTTAATTGGCTCACTTAACAGCAGTATATAAACACCCTGCCCCTCCAGAGTTTTCAGGTCTTCTAGAAAAGGTTCAAAGATTTTATCACAACCATAGGTGTTAACATCATTGCTTTTACACAAAACTGACAAGTTAATAGATAGAAGGAATGAGACCCTAGAGGCAAGTTAGCTTATACCCAATAAACGGCACAAAGCTTGTGTTTTTAACGTGAGGTGCCAAGGGAGTTGCTGATTTCAAAATCATCAAAATAAAAACTTAAGATAATCCTTGGCTTTTCTCAAGTAAAGAAACCATTTTCCTTAAATAGGCAACCATCTGTTGAGGACCTGTACTGATATGACACTGCAGAACATTTGCCTACCTGTCTTTGATGTCCCTCAGTAACTTGATCACAGTTGATTGATCACAGTTATTGATCAATAATTTTCTGTCACGCTCTCAGCGTTTCGCGCTGATCCAAGACCGCACCTGTCATTTGACATTTCCGTTCCCACGCTGTCATGCTCCTTATCACGCACCCTTGTTTTCCCACGCTGTCATGTCACTTCCCACGCCCCCGGTCCGCCCCGTCTGCACACCGGTTTCTCATTCAGCGCTGATTTCCCTGAGCTTATAAGGAAGCGCAGCGCACCATGTCTTTGCCAGATTATTGTGTATCTCGAACCAATTCTCTCGCGTTTATTTTGATAGCCTCCACGTTGCCAAGCTTTTTTCCCGATTCTCGTTTCTCTTCTCCTTCCTTTCCGATTCTGATTTGTTTGCCACGCTGACGGATTTCACGGCTCACGACCCAACGCGCGCTCTCTCGACCACGGCTTATCTTCACGTCTCGGCACAGACACCAGACTGACGGATTTCACGGCTCACGACCCAACGCGCTCTCTCCTCGACTACGACCCCGCTCCATGCTCGCGGCACGTTTCCTGCGCCAGCGGACTGCCCGGCTCGATACGCACGCACTCATTCATCCAAGAACAGTCAACGCCTCGCTCCTGCACCTGCGCCTGGATCCACCTCTGCGAACCGACGGACACCATGTCCCCCCTGACAGAATAATCTGGCCATACTATGGATCCAGCAGGATTAGACAGGATGAAACAGGCGCTGGAGAATCTTCTCGGTAGACATCAGGAGGAGCTGGTCACCACCAGGCAGACGTTAGCTGACGTCACCGCCCAGATGCAGCGCCTCCAGATGCCTACAGCACGGTCCACACTAACGGACCTTCCGCGAGAGCCACGCCTGCCAGCCCCTCCCACTTACGGCGGAAAGCAAGGTACATGCAGATCCTTTCTGTCTCAATGTTCCCTGATTTTTTTAACTTCAGGCTTCCACCTTCTCTTCTGAAAGATCCAGGGTAGCCTACGTGATCACTCTTCTCACGGGTAGGGCCCGGGAGTGGAGCACGGCTCTCTGGGATGCACATGACCCATGTTGTGACACGTTTGCGGACTTTTCTGGAGAGATGAAAAGGGTCTTTGACCGATCTCACGTCGGCAGAGAGGCCGGAACCAAGCTACTACATCTCCGCCAGGGGTCGCGTTCCCCTTATGACTACGCCATCGAGTTTCGGACCTTAGCTGATGGAATGCTAGCTGGAAGGGCTGTCGAAAGCACTCAAGGACGAGTTAGTCACCCGCGAACTTCCTTCTGACATCCACGAACTCATGGATCTCGCTGGGAGGATTGACTCACGTCTTCGCTCAAGACAACCAACCCGCCAGGAGACCTTCAGCCCCCAGGTCACCCCATTCCTCCCCATCCCATGCAGCTGGGCAGAACTCGCATCTCCGATGAGGAGAGACGCTGCCACCGCCTAGAAAGAGCCTGCTTCTACTGCGGGGGCTCAGGTCACGTGCTGAAGGACTGCCCGTTAAAAGGAGGCACCCTCTAGTCAGACTGGGAGCCCTAGAGGGCGCTCCTCCCGATAAACTCCCAGAACCCCGCCCACTTCTCTCCGTAACACTAGTTATCAGCGGCCGACCTCACCCCATCCAGGCGCTCATTGACTCCGGCTCCGATCGGAATCTTATCAGCTCCGCGATGGCCAAGGCGTTGCGGGTCACCTGCACTCCGCTGGATCATCCACTGTCCGTCCAAGCCCTAGATGGAAGTTCCCTTCCAGTCATCACCCACAGAACCCTTCCACTCACTCTAAGAGCATCTGGGAACCATTCTGAGAAGATCCACTTCTTCGTCATCAATAAGTCTCACGCCGCCTTGGTCCTCGGTCTTCCATGGTTAGCTCTTCATGGTCCCCAGATTGACTGGATCAAACATGTGATCACGGGTTGGAGCCCCTCGTGCGCCACGTCATGCCTTCGCTCTGCACTCCCTACACTCCCTACTACAGCCAAGGCCGAGTACACCCCAGATATCTCCAACGTCCCCACTCATTATCACGATCTCCAGCAGGTTTTCAGCAAAACCCGAGCCATGTCGCTTCCTCCTCATCGCCCTTACGACTGCCCCATCGACTGCCCCATTGACCTTCTCCCGGGCACCTCCCCGCCCAAAGGCCAACTGTACTCCTTATCTCGCCAAGAAAGAGAATCCATGAACACATACATCACAGAGGCCCTTGCCGCCGGAATCATCCGCCCATCCTCCTCCCCTGCCGGGGCAGGCTTTTTCTTCGTGAAAAAATAGGACGGGTCCCTTCGTCCATGTATTGATTACATTACAGGGGCCTCAACGAGATCACTGTCAGGAACCGCTACCCACTTCCACTCATGGCGACCGCCTTTGAGCTGCTCCAGGGGGCCGACACGTTTACGAAACTCGACCTACGTAATGCTTATCACGTTGTCCGTATCCGTGAGGGAGACAAGTGGAAGACAGCCTTATGAATACATACATTATGAATATTTAGTGGTTCCCTTCGGCCTCACCAATGCTCCCGCCATCTTCCAAGCCCTCATTAATGATGTTCTCCGCGACTTCCTCAATTCATTTGTATTCGTTTACCTGGACGACATTCTAATTTTCTCTCAAGGATTGGAGGAACACCGTCACCATGTTTGTCAGGTTCTCCAGAGACTCTTGGAGAACAACCTCTATGTCAAAGCGGAGAAATGTGAGTTCCACACATCCTCCACCACCATCCTGGGGTTCGTCGTCTCCCCGTCCAGGTTGGAGATGGAACCAGCCAAGGTCCAGGCCGTCACTAGCTGGCCCACACCAGCCTCGCGGCGAGACCTCCAACGGTTCCTGGGGTTTGCCAACTTTTACCGCCGCTTCATACGAGGGTACAGCTCCATCGCCGCCCCCCTGACCTCGCTAACCTCCGCAAAGACCCGGTTCTGCTGGGATAAGGAAGCCGACCAAGCCTTCGCTAACCTTAAGCAAAGATTTACCTCTGCTCCCATCCTCACTATCCCTGACCCATCTCATCAGTTTGTGGTGGAGGTCGACGCCTCCAATACCGGGGTTGGTGGCATCCTTTCCCAAAGGTCCACCCAGGACTTCATCGTCCAGCAACTCGCTTCATCGTCCAGCAACGATTCTGGTGGTCCACGTTGGGGGAGGACGTGCCCAGATTCGTGGCAGCTTGCGACATCTGCACCCGTTGTAAGAATGGTTCGCTAGGCGAACTCTGCTACGAGCCATCTCCTCCTATAAGAAACAGGCAGACCGCCACCGCACCAAAACTCCCAGAGTATCGTGTAGGAGATCGAGTCATGCTCGCCACGAAGGACATCCCCTTGAAGACGCTTTCACGCAAGCTCTCCCCCCGTTTCGTCTGACCTTTTACGATAACCAGGATAATCAACCCGTGCGCAGTCCGACTTGTTGTGCCCTATGTCTCCTGGGATAGGCTCCAGGCCCCCCGCGAGCCAGAATACAGGATAAAGCGTATAGAAGATGAGTGAGTGAGTGAACTTGTACATGTTGTACAAAGCATTTAGACTCCAAAATGCTTCATAAATATCTCACATGTATAATATACTGTATATTGTACATGCTATTTACATGCCATTGTATATAGTATGTGATAAATTTCACACAAAAATATTGTGTATTATATTATATAAGGGCCCCGGGGTGGCTCAGTGGTTAAGGCGTTGGACTACTGAATCGAAGGTCCCAGGTTTAAACCCCAGCACAACATAGTTGGTTCTGTTGGGGCCCTTAAACAAGGCCCTTAACCCTCAACTGCTCAAATGTATAATGAGTTGGATAGAAAGTTGCTCTGGATAAGGGCATCTGCCAAATGCCATAAATGTAAATGTGTATACAAGTATAAAAGTATACAGTTGAAAACTATAGGTCACTGTGGAACCAGGTCCCGTGTCTGCAATATACATCTAAAGCATTCTCTCATTTCCAGAGTGTGTGACTGTAAGTCCAACCAGGACTACATTTGAAGAAGAGTGCACTCATAAACAAGTGGAAGTTTCTGTTCTGTGGTTACTTCTGGGTTTTAGTCTTTTCAGCATGATTAAAATAATCTTCTGCACCATAACTGTCATAGTGAGTACACAGAATATCTAATCTCTTCCAATCTTTTTTTAACATATAGTACAATAACATTATATATATATTTTTGTGTACAATGAACGATACAAACTAAATTAAATGTTAATTTTCACAGTAGGAAATGTTTGTTGATACAATAATGTAAGAATCTAACCTAGTTTTGCCAAACTGAAATATAATGCAAACCTTTTAACCTTTGCTTTTGCTTTGCAAGCTGAATATCTTTTTTATGCTCAGGGTTGCAAGAGGCAGAGAGGAAGTGAAGCAAGACACAGAAGCGGGAAACAGAGAAACAATTCTTGCAAACACAGAAAAAAAAGACAGTTCTAAGGTTTGCAGCTGGTTACTTCCTGATGACAGACTGGCTGTGCTTCTTCTAGTTTGCACCTATTTTTGTTAGTTTTACTTTGCCATTTGCCACCCCAAGAAAATTTTTACTACCTAGAGACGGTAGTAAACGGACGGACATATATGAAGCTACAGTAGCCAGTTATACCGAATATTCTGAAAACTACTGCTTATGCTCTACCAGTGGGTAGTGGGACACACCAAGAGGAAAGCAAAAGAAAGAAAACTTAAAGCACAGTCTTGAAACTAGCCACAGTAAAACATTTGAATAGTGCAATCATTTTAAAGAAGTAATTATGATCCTGGTCACCGTGGCTCATACGACTTATTTGGGAAATCAGTGTTTCTGACATGAAGAAACAGTGCATTCATGGTTCTGGCATACTGAGAAAACTTTCTACCTTGATGGTATTCAAGCACCAGTTGTAACACTGGGATAGGTACACATGTGTAGCAGAGCATTGTATAGAGAAATAAAGTAGTTCCTACTCTCATAACTGTGTTCTCTTATTCTGCACAGTCAACAGTTGACTTGAACATCAGTGGTACAGTATAATGCAAGATTGCATTCTAAGACTTTTAAAGCTGTACTCTGCTATCTTCCTTTTCCTTTTTTTTAACAGTTTTTTTGAATGCAGAAGAAATTGTGTACACAGCATTTCTATTCTTAATAATAACAGTTTAAAATTTTTATTTTCTTTAACAGAATGATCATCTGCTGTGGTGCATTTTCTATTATGTATTTGTAGATTCGTTCCAGATAATGTACATTTTCCCAAAATGCTGTTATCATTGGTCTCTTTTATTTACATGGAAGCTGAGATAGTTAGGCTTAAAGCTGTATTGGGACACAAAATATTACTTTGAATATTATGTTTCATTATGTTTCAGGACTATGCGCATTAAATGGATTTTTTGATATCCAGTAACAGCATTATTATATTAATGATCATCATAGAGCCTTATGAACATCAGACCCGTTTGGCCGGAATACATCTTGTCGAGCACACTTTCACACTTTCACTATCGTTCAAACATTAGAAAATTAGCATGACCAATTTAACTGCTGGCTGTTCCTGGAAGTACATAAGAATTCACATAATTTATACCAACATCTCATAAACGTTATGAACAGACTCCACATAGGATGGATTTCAAATTCTGATAGGATTCTCCAAAAACTAAAAATTTTTAATGAAACACAATAATAAAAAAACAATTGACAGTCTACAAAGGGTGTACTAAATCATCAATCATAAACTAAATATCAACAACCATAAACGTTTGATATATTGAATACTTGTTACTGACAGTTTGCTGAGGTTAGTTGTACTAAATGTTTTGATGATTTAAAACAATTAATCTGATTATCCTTTCTGCTACTATACACGAATATGCCAGAATGCTTCAAGGAGAAAACCGAATTATACAGTTTAATAAGTCTCAAACACCCAAATTCCATGTAATTTTATAACTCATTCATAAACCAATTACCACCTGGTAACTTTTGGTAACTTTTATATGAAGCAGAAATATTACATTATCATAACTAAATCTCAGCCATCTTTCACTCTCTCTCATACAGTACTCACTGTGTGTGTGTGTGTGTGTGTGTGTGTGTGTGTGCGTGCGCACGTGAGCACATGCATGCATGCTTGTTTTACACTACTGTTTTTTCATGGTTTTACCAATGTGTTAATTTCTCCTTTATTTTAGTCTGTGTATTTACATCCTGTATGGTTTTCCGGTTGCAGTACTAGCAAATAAAAAAAAAACAAAAAAAAACGTTTCATACCTGTGGAGCTTTAGAAGCCGAGTTAATAGCAGCTTTCATTTGGTTTACTATATTGTTGCATGTTTATCACAATGAGTGTAACACAATAAATCGATCAGTCATAACTTTAAAGCTATTAACATTAAAAACCGCTATAGGTTTGGGTTTCCCTTGTGCCACTGGTGCAGCTCTGGCCTCTCAGAGCTTTACTCCACTGAGCCTCTGTGTGCTGTAGGTTCTACAACTGGGATATTAGTGGCTGATTCTTTGGGTGCTTTTGTTTGCAGGGCACACTGTGATGTGCTGGGTGTTCTGTTACCTCTCTGTCATGGCCAGCATTAACTTTTTAATCAGTAAATGTCATTCAATTCACCAGCCAGTAGTGTTAATGTTATGGCTTATTAGTGTAATTCATGACATCAGTCAAATACCTGGACTTTTTCATTTGCCTACAAATTAATTATTGTCCTATTTTAGATCGTTTAAGCTACATACATAAAAGTATTCTCTCACCCATCCAAATATTCAACATCCACTTCCATGGTTACAGGTGTATAAAATCAAGCACGTAAGTATGCAGACTTCAGCAAACATTTGTCAAAGAAAGAGGTTCCCTCTCAAGAGGACAATGAATTCCAGCGTTGTACTGTGATAGGATGCCACCTGTGCAAGTCCAGTTGTGAAATTTCCTCGCTACTAAATATTCCATAGTCAAATGTTAGTGGCCACAAAGTGGTAGGCCACGTAAAATTACAGAGCAAGGGCAGCGGATGCTGAGACGCATAGTGCACAGAGGTCTAAAACTTTCTGCAGAGTCATTACCTATAGACCTCCAAAAAGTCATAAAATTCATGAGGATTTGGATTAGCTCAAGAAGTTTCATGGAATAGGTTCCCATGGCCAAACAGCTGCATCCCAATCTTACATCACCAAGTACAATGCAAAGCATGAGATGCAGTGGTGGAGAGCATGCAGCCTCTGGACTCTAGAGCAGTGGACACATGTTCCTAGGAGTGAATAATCATGCTTCTCTATCTGGCTGATTGGATAATTCTGGATTTCGTGGTTGCCAGGGGGATGGTACTTGTCTGTGAAATTATGATGTGGGGTTGTTTTGACTGCACACATACATGGATGAGTGAGTTTGGTGTGGAAGAACTTGACTTAACCTGATAGAACACCTTTGTGATGAATTAGAGCAGAGACTGTGAGCCAGGCATTCTCATCCAACCTCAGTGTCTGACCTCACAAATGCATTTGGAAGAAGGATCAAAAATTCCCATAAACAGACTCCTAAACCTTGTGGAAAGCCTTCCCAAAAGAGTTGAAGCTGTTAAAACTGCAAAGAATACGGATCAACATCAGATAAAACCCGAGGGATTAAGAATTGGATGTTACTCAATTTCATATGTATGTGAAGGCAGACGAGCAAGTACCTCACAATAGCCCTATTTTACAATTGGAATGTTGTAACAATTGGAATAATAATTCCATAATATTCTAATTTTACAACTGAAATATTATGTTTTGGTAATATAAAAAGTTAAATTGTCTTGGGTAGTGGTCAATAATCTATGTTAACTGTTATAACAACAATAAAATGGTTTGGAAAATATTTGCAATATTTTAACCATTTTTTCTAAAACTCACCATGAACAGGTTATTTATAGCCTCAGAAATAAACAACAAAAAGGGTACGTAACAGTTCTTTTTATAAGTTTTGCTTATCTGCTTATCAGTCTGACATTCAGACTGACATCTTACAAGAGCAGCATAACCCAGGATTTTTTGTTGTTGTTGTTTAAAAAAAATCTCTATAATTATATTAACACAATGCACTTAAAAGTTTGCAAGTAAGAAGCTTTGCATACTGAGGAGTAGGCCTAAGAAATGTTTTATATTGCCCAGGCTACCTTAGTCCTCTGATTAATTTCATATTTAATTACTCAGGTTGTTTTGGGTTTACGACTGTCCCAATGACCATGAATCATGATGAAAACAGGTTGAATGTGGATGGATTTATATTATGTTTCTTATTTTCTATGTGCACGTTTAATATTGTCCTAAATCATGAAGATAGAGACCCTGGATAATCTGCACGTCCCCATGACAGCTTTGAAATTCTTGGAGACATATTCCAAATTTTTTTAATTTTTATTATTATTATTTTTATTATTATTATTTTTTAAAATAAAACTCACTATTATCCGATTAATTAATCTCAGTAATCTCAGAAGGAAACCAAAAAAAGGCAAGTTAAAAGTTCTTGTTTCGAGACATCACTGTAATCTGTTACTGTAGTGTTACCCACTTGGACAGGTTCTGCTCATGCACATCTGACCCCAGTCACCACCTCGTAAATAAGCAGGCTCTGAACTCAAATACTTTGCAAAATAATGCTCAGTATATTACTGACTGAACTTACCAAAACTTGCATTATCTTTTCTGACCTTCATGACCTTACAGTATGTCTGTTTTCTGACATTGAAGCTGACATCTTGAAAAAGTGGCATAACCCAGGATTAAAAAAATAAAACTACCAATCTCTAAAATTATATGCGAGAACATGTATGATTTGCAATATCCCCGTGACAACTATGGAAAACCTTTTAACAACAAATTATTTAACCTTTTTTTTCCCTAAAACTCACTATGAACAAGTTCATTAATAATCTCAAAAGTGATCCACAAAAAGGTAAGCAATATTTCTTGTTTCAGGACTATAAACACTCTGTACTTATATATATATATATACTGAATGCACTTAAAATTTTGGAAGTACGAAGCTTTGCATACTGAGGAGTAGGCTCATAAATACTCTATATTTCCCAGACTACCTTCGTTCTCTGATTGTTAAGGCAATTCATGCATCCATTATAAAAGCTTAATTTTTGATCTCTAAATTAATGTCTTTAACTGAATTCATTACATTTATACTCTAAAATTATATAAACACAATGCACCTACAATTTTCTACTGTATATTCCCCAAGCTACCTTAGTCATCTGATTCTTAACATGGTTCATGCATTTATTATAAAACCTTAATTTTTGATCACTACAGTTTGTTTTAGGTTTATGACTGTCCTAGTGACCAAGAATGATGATTAAAAAAAGGATTGATTTATATATTAATGTTTCTTATGCACATTTAATATTGCATAAGTCCTAAATCATGAAAATAGTGACCCTGTATGTACGTATCTGCAACGTCCCCATACAGTAACAGCTGTGGAAAACGTATAAAAACTGTGCTATAACGTATGTGCTAGGCTCTGGGATCTGGTAGCTGTTCATCTGTTGTATATACGCCTATTCAAACTGTAAGCAGGAAGCAGTGGTGCAGAACTACTGGAGCTGCTGCAAAACAAATCCTGACCTGCAGCAAAACATCAACCTGCGATATAATGAAGCGACTGAGCATTGCTATGAGTGAGTGCATGTTTGCATTTCCAGTAAATTACATAGATAGGTTAAGGATATTTGGAGAGAGGGGGGGTTTTAATTTGGACAGAAAGTAAACAACGAAACTGAAAGTAAAAAAAAAAACGCGGTTTGCAGAAAAAAAAACAGCAATTGAGAAACATAATATAGGCGATTAAATGCTTAAAACATTGAATGACTATATTATTTAAATATATTTACAGTATTTCTTTTTTATTCTCAGTTGTTAATCTGCTCGAGCTGTCTATGTCCGTACGAGTTGATCAGAGCTTCATTACAATCCCATGTCAGGCAAAACGTGAATCAGATGTTCAGTACAGGAGAATCGCCTGGTACAAGGTAATGCAATGTTTGGACCACAGATACACGACAGCAGCAGTTTCACACCATATGGTGCGGGTTTCCTGGCAAATCATAACAAAAGACCAGGAAGTGATCACAGAGTAGAGGAGGCATATACAGTAACCGACCTCACTACAAACGCTTTAAAGAATCCTATGTATTACAAGTCTGAGTTTTATAATTAAAGTACAACTTAAATGCTTGGTTTAAATGGACTCGTGTATAGTATGAGTTTTTATACACTTTTTAAATTCAAAACCCTATCTGTGTTCGCTCTTCTGTGTTTTTTTTTTTTCGTATGTTTTGAAGCGTCCTGTCTTTTTAGACCTATCACATGGCGTTGGTGTGTTCCTCCTGACCAATCACTTATCCGCGGAGGAGGGGCTTCGTGCTTAGAACGAACGTGCTGTTTAGCCTGAGCGTCATGATAATAATAAGAATAAGAAAAAAAAATCATAATATTTTAACTAAAAATTTTGATTAAGGGCAGTCTTGCTAATTTATACAGAACAACTCTTTTTTTTATCTTGTGCACACAAGTAATTTATGTGCAGTAGTTTGAATGTATCCTAGGCTTTTGCATGTCAATAAGCTGCATTGACATTTACACTGTTAATGTCAAACATACATTTGGAACATGACAATTACAGTGGTGTGAAAAACTATTTGCCCCCTTCCTGATTTCTTATTCTTTTGCATGTTTGTCACACAAAATGT